>PUHP01000995.1:0-16502 GCA_006783085.1 Colletotrichum shisoi | reverse complement strand
GGGGGGGCGGAGCCTTGACTAGGTGCGGAATGCGTTGCTGCTGACAGTGGCAGCGCGCATCAACCCGCCATGACATAAACGAAGCCTTTTTCTCCCTCTCCGTGTTCTGACGATGCTTTGGAGAAGAACGAGAAACCGGCCGTCGACAACATTTGGTCGGTCTCCTACGATCGTTATATATAGTCATGTATGTACGGATATCTAGAATTTAAATCATCTTGGCCTCGTGGCACCCCTAAATGACAACTATAGCCTGTTCGCGGCTGACGTTTGCTTGGGTGTGCCGCCGTGCCTGGTTCCCACCCGCCCTGTGGTGAGTCTTTGTGTCAAGCCGAATCCTGCGTTTTGGTTTTCCAAGGGAGCAAAAGTCGTCATCTCAAATGTTTTCAGCTCAGGCGGAAGGGACTGGACCTCCTCCGACGCTCGATGTGTGCAAGGCTGGGCGTTGAGGTGCATTTCAGCCTGGATCCGGTGAGGTAGGGTCCAATCATTGGCAGCCGCCCCCCCCCAATTTGAGGTTCATTTTATGGGCAAGGACATGACGCACCGTCTTACCTCCGTTTCCAAATGCATTTCGGGATCCTGTCCTTCTTACGAGGTGTTCCACCGAGTGCTCGGTATGTGCTCCGTACGACATCGCTCAAAGTACCCGGGCCTGGTCGCCTTACCAAGTGCTTGGCCGCTGCCTAAGAGGGGTACCGAAACGAATACGGGTAGGGAGTTTGAGGAATCCTGATGTCGCTGTTGTGCATTCGGAGCACCTTGCCTTTTCTGGGCAGCACTGTTGGCTCACTAAATCGACTTCCGAGGCGAGAGAAGACATCGGCTTGCCATCATCACGAAGAGGTTGGCTCATATGACCCCTTGCAAAATGTTATAAATCACTGAGTTGCTCGGAGATTCGCTGAACTGTGATCATGTACTCTGTCCTCCATAACGAAGCCACTCTCCCAAGTCGTTCTATATCTTCACGTTTGGACATGAGCGCAGAACCGCCAAGTCGGTAGCTTTGCCGCCTACGGATACAAGCCCCAGACAGCCCGAATATTTCACAAATTCTATACATTGCGATCGCAGTTGTTTCTCGCTGCACGGCTCAGTCCAGGACCCCACCACGCCAGTGTGCGGGCGCTCCGAGCAAAAGATGAGACCGCCCCGCCAACACCACGCCCCGGCGCCCCAAGCGAGGACGGACCACCTCGTCGGCGAAAAGTACCACATCAGGAGCCACGAGGTCAGCGACGACTACCTCGACGTCTACGTCGTCGCCGACGCGCACGGCGCGTGCTTCGAGGCGCAGGCCTTCGCGCCCGTCGGCGAGATGCCGCGGGAGCGCGAGGGCCTCCGCCAGGCGCGGCGGCGGCGCATGCGGCGCATCTGCCGCTCGCCCAACTTCGCCGACGAGTTCGAGCACGACGGGCGCCGGTTCCTCGTGTCGCGGGTCCAGCGGAGCGGCAAGGAGTGGACGGACCTGCGAGGGCTGGGCCGTCGGCAGGGGCGCGAGTCTCCGCCGCGGGAACGGGGGCCCGATGACGGAGAGGTGGCGAGAGTCTGCCCGGGCTCCGGTGGTTCCGGGACCGGACGGTGGCCGTTGAGCTATGCGGAGGCGGCCGTTGCGAGGACTCCGGAGTTTTCGGGAGGCGCGAACCCGCCGGCGGAGAGGAGGCGCGTGTGTTTGAGGTTGGGTGGCTCAAAAGGATTCAAGTGAGGTACTCGGTGAAATCAAGACACCTCTGAGTACGAGCTACTCACTCTGCGTTTCAAACGTCTCCTTATGTTGGCGCGAGATTAGCTACGGGGACGAGCCGGGTGCGGAGTCCGGAAAATTGGGACTGGAAGCGGCGG
This sequence comes from Colletotrichum shisoi, assembly GCA_006783085.1. NCBI lineage: Eukaryota > Fungi > Ascomycota > Sordariomycetes > Glomerellales > Glomerellaceae > Colletotrichum > Colletotrichum shisoi. The sequence goes on along the minus strand of PUHP01000995.1, from coordinate 14,657 downwards.
TGTGGGTCCACCCGGCTTGCTGGGGGACGGCGCTTCCGGGGCCGTGCATCTCAGCTTGTGCCATTATCTAGATACCTGCCTTATTTACCAACGTAGATACCAATGAATTACAGAGATAATGGGCTTGTCAAATTAAGGACTAAAAAAGCAATGGGGTCTGGCGATAGGCGAGTTTGCCTACTCTGTACAGAGTACTGTCAAAGAGAAGTAGTGGGTCCCATTAAGACCTAGCGCGAATACCACGCGCCACCAAGAACCACAGACGCGTCGCGCCAGGCTAAAGTGCTTCTGAGCCGTGACACCATCTTCCTGCTCCGTTTGTCTAACAAGCACAAACATATTCTACATCGTCAATTCGTCCCAAGACGGTTGTTGCGTCGCACCCATCCAGCCTCCGGACAGCCCCGGATCCTTGTGCAACTTCTCCAGATCCCTCCAACGCTCGAAACCCAACATGGCCTTCAAACGCAAGCGCTCCGACTCGGAGCTCTTCGCCTCATTCAACTCGCCTGCCGGCTCCGACTCGAGCATCGAGTCCTTCGAGTGCCCCGTCTCCCCGAGCCCCGTCTACCCTCGCGCCTACGTGACGCCCTCGCACCTGCCCAGCCGGACGATGAAGCGCTTCCGCGACAACAGACCGTCCGAGAACCAGATCCATCGTGAGTCGTGCCATCACCTTCCCTAGACCCGCCCATGAGAACGAATGCTTACCGTCTACTTCGGTCACAGAACGTACCCTCAACATGCTGTACTCCGCCCAGCAGCAGAACCATCAAATCACCAACCGACTCCGCGACGCGAACGCCGAGCCCTCCTCCCCCGCCCCGGCCGCTCGCAACACGCAGCAGTCCCTCCCCAGCTTCTGGAACATCAGATCCGCCGCCCCCAGCCTCTCCGCAGCCTCGGCCCCGCCGGTAGACCAGGCGACGCTCTGCCCCGCCAGCTGCGACGACTGCGGCGCCGGGCTGGGCGCCTCGGGCGGCGGCGCGCCGGACGGGATGGACGTCGACGACGCGTACGCCTACGGCGCCGGCTTGGAGGCGGATCACGCGTGCGGCGCGTGCGGCAGGCACGTCTGCTCGCACTGCTCCATCACGAACCTCGGCGAGCAGCGGCGGTGTCTGCGGTGTGCCGGTCGGACAGCCTGGGGCGACGGGAGCCGCGCCGGCTTGACGACGTCGTCGATGCGCATCTGCTAGGTATCGCGGTTGGGGACAGATCTGGTTTCTTCGAGCGACTTTCGGGCGTTAGTGAGTGTTTTGGTGCATCTGGAAACGCGGTGCGCTTTGGCTCTCGCGTCTTGCTTGATAGGGGGGCCGGCGTTCTTGGGTGGCAGAGATGAGTCTTTGAATCGGCGTTGGAATGTATATATATCACGAGATACCACAATACATCGAGCATGGCAGTTCACTCCAATTTACACAAGCCAGCCGCCTTTGATGCCTCGGTCTCAAAAACCCTGGCGGGTGTCGACTTCATAAGCCAGCTACATCGGGTGCTGCGAGGATTAGATGCCACTTCAGCCTTTAGCCGCCGAAGGTGGATGGATTGCATCCTTTGCGCATCAGTTCCGATCAAGCTACGTACCAACAAAGTTCATGGCGAAACGCCCTGGGTCAACGCCATCTAACGAACCAGTCTGCCTGACGTTTGGCTTTCAAACTGTCTGCCGAATAAGGCTTTCCCGCTGGCAGAGACGAGAACGCCAGTCAGCTCCAGCCACGAGGCGATGCACTCTGATAGTCGAATCAGACGTCGTATATATGGATGCAGTCATGTGCATGGTTCATCAAGCTGACCCCGTTATTGCGGCACAGCCTCATCAACGCCGAATACAATTTCCCCTCCTTCCCCGTCCTCTTTCCGTCTGTCTTTCACTCTTTTTTTCTTTTTTTTTTTTTTTTTTTTTGACATTTTGGGACGACAGTGAACTCGTCTGTGCCTACTTTCGCCGACCCAATTCGAGGCGTCAATCAGTCGACTCTGACAGTTGCACATCATCAAACACTCCTTCACAGATAGATCTAACGGAGTGCGTAGGCCATCCCACCAGAATGGCTGAAGCTTTGGGTCTCGCGGCGAGCGTCATCGCCGTCGTCGACATGACCGGCAAGGTCGGCAGCGCCTCGCTCAAGCTCATGAGGCTCTGGGACGAAGTCAAGGACGTCCCGACCATGCTGCTCGAGAAGGCCGAACGGATCCAGGACCTCGAGGAGTTCCTCGACGACACCGAGGACCAGATCGCCAGGACCCTGCTGCCGGAGGCGGTCTGCGATAGGGGCCGCCTGCGGAAGCACGTCGCCAAAGCCCGTCGTGCGCTGACCGAGATCCAAGACTTGGTCGATCAGTTGCAGGCCAAAGTGGCTGCCGACCAGAAGAGCTTCAGGCGGAGGTTCGCGTCGACCAAAGTGCTGCTCCAGAAAGACGAATGGAAAGCTTTGGACCAGAAGCTCGATTCTGCGCTCCATCTTCTCTCCATCGCGCAAACGCAGTGTTTGATGTAAGCACAGTCGTTGTGATACCAAGGTGCCCAACACATTCAGCGTCTAATGCTTGATCGCAGGGCAATGTCAACCTTTTGCACCACTTTCATGCTCGAAGGAATGCCGCCAGGATTGGCCAAAGTCTCAAATAAGGGATTGGTCGAGCATGACGATTCGCCCGAGGCGGACTGCGAGCACAGCACCAGAAAGAGGATACTCAAGAACCGCCCCACCGTATCAAACATCTTCCGACTTTCCTACTCAACGTCTGTCCTGCCCACCTTCCGGTTCGGCTTCGGCGACAACAGCAGTTTCCAACTGTCCGTCCGCACGCCATCTTGGCTCACCGGGTCGGTGTATTCACTTCTGGCACAGAGGAGCTTTCAAGGATGGCAGCTGAACTTGAGGGCGTACGAAGTGGTAAAAGATTTTGATGGGGAGTTGATGACCCACGTGATGAGAGACGATCCTCTTGCCCTTTCCCAATACTTGGATGAGTGCAAGATGACCCCTCACGTACGCGATTCAAGCAATTTCAGTTTGCTTGTTGTGAGTGGCTCAAATTCGAAGAATTTTCTCAGTCATAACGGCTAATCCAGATACCGATCATGAAAGCTCGCCGTGCATCACGACGCCTTCGCAGTAGCAAGCTCGCTCCTAGAGCAAGGCCTCGGGAATTGCGTTTTCGACTCATACTACACAACTTCCTACAGGTTAGTCGTTATCAATGAAACCGCAGGGTGCAATCTGACCGGCACGGCCTCTAGTAAACCTTTTATTTTCTATTTCGTCGCCATAATGAATGCCTACGTTGAATCGCGGGACCTACAGTTCCTCGAGCTCTTTGCTGATTACGGCCTCGATGACGCTTTTAGTAGTGTCGAGGTCCTCGGCAATCTTCTCAATAGCGGAGTCAGCTACCGTGTTTTTCAGGCGTTCATAAAACGCTACAACTTCCATTACAACTCACTTTCACCTGAGGCAAGACTTCAGGGTCTGAGATCTTTGGTGGAGGGCGGTGCCTCCTGGGCCCCTGATGATATCCTACTCATCCTTCCGGAAGCTGAACATCTTGATTCTAGAATTGTCCAACTTTCTGTGGATAATCACTGCGCTCTTCTTCATACCTTTGCCTTGTTATTGGCTTGGAGGCTGGTGGCAAAGGTAGTTCGCGCGAATGGCGAGTTATGCTCGGAGGAAAAGGAGCATTTCGGGCGGCTCATTCACGACTGTGTCCGGAATGATTCTTCGATTCTACATCATATCGAGCCTGTCTGGTCCAGCGGTGGTGGCTACGCTGATGCCTCTCCTTTCTCTTCCGTACTATGGTCTTTGATGGGGGAGTTTCGTCCACTTCAACGTACTGAAAGTCACTTTTCTCAAGCTTTGGAGTCGTTTCTCATTACATGGATCACCATGTTGTCGTCAAATGGCGTTGATCTTCTGGATTATGGGCGTCAAGAGAGGCGACTTTACGAACAAGGCCATACCATATTCCTGCAGCGTTTTCGCTCGGCTATTGTTTGGACGCGAGGAGCGCAACAGCGTTCTCTATTCGGGATTAGATATGGTCCTCGGCCGGAACATTGGCGACTTTGGTGGGCTGTGGATTATGAAGAGTATGCTGGCGAATTTTGGGGTCTGGTTGATAGCCAGAGTATTCGGATGCCGGGCAGCTGGGTTGATGAGCCTTGGAGCTTGGAAGACTTTGCAGATGAAGAACGGGAGAGGGTATTGCTGTGGAGGACGGAGGAAGCCACTCCGTTGATTTGGTCCGAGTATCGCAAGGTCCGGCCGCCTGTATAGGTCTTGTTTGCAGGGGTGGTTGCAGATCTTAAACACCGCACCGAAAATTGACCAAAGGAAGATTCAACCTACACCATGACCGATTACGAGAGAAATCGATGTACACTGTCACATAAGTATCGGATTCAAGATGGTTCTCTTCCTGACTCAGGTTTTAGGTAAATCCGGTCGACTCGCATTTTCGAGCCCAACAAAGCTCTCTGCAGGTAGCGAGCTAAATTTCGTATAACCCCTGGATCAGTTGCCAGTCGCAGGACGACTATGCAATGCAAAACCATATTAGAACAAGGTCACGCAGTCTTTTATATGCCATTTGACAGATATGACATAGCACGAACGTCGAGACCGTGAAAGGGAGATGGGTGATATGGGGGACGAGAGGAAGAAGCCGCGGTGGTGGTGGTGGTGGTGGTGGGGTGGGGGACGCCTCGGTGATCCTGCATGCCAACGGTGGTGCACAAACGGTGCCGCAGTGCTCCAACGTGTACCATGTCTAGGCATGGCAGGAAGCCGAGGCCATTCCGGCGGGAATGGCAATTAAGTCCCCTTGATTCCTTTGGATGAATCGCTTGATGCCAACTGATGGACAACACCGGCGTCATTTCGACTAGCTGGTGATTGCAGATACCACAACGACCATTCAGATTGGTTCACTGGGGATGACGGCAAATGGGCCCGACTGGTGTGTGCGCCGGTATCGTTTAAGTAAGTTACGAAGATGGCAGGTAGTTTGCTCTTGATGCCGAGGTGAGGCCGGTCGGTTGATGTAACCCCTGTTCATGCCGGACTGCTGGAATGCCGGAGCCTCCACGTCTCTGGGTTTTCGGCGTAAGAACCGACGGGAGTACCCACCACGGCGATGGCTTCTTTTCCGGCGTGCGAGGGCCGGCGTTGAGCACGTCGTCGAGCCCACCGTTGAGCCTGTTTCGGCTTTCTTGTGGCTGGCTACCACGGAAGAAAGCCAAGGGTAGTTGTGCCAGTGCAGATTGTGTGTTTGAACGACATGCTGCTGAAGTGACTGCGTTGCTGCGCCTTTTTGGATGAAAATGGTGGCCAAAGCTGCACTCTTCCATTCACTTGCAACGAGAATGAATTGTGGTGGGAAGTGCAGCAGAGGGGACGACTGAGGTACGTTGCAAGGCGGTCCCTCTGAAGGTCGCACAGGTACACAATATGAAGAGCAGAGGGGACTGAGTCCTGGAAAAGGCGGGATGATCTGCACTGCACTTCGGCCCCGCCCAGGCGACCCCCAAGCAAAGCAACGCGCCCCCCAACGGAGGCCAGCGAATGCTAGGACTCAGGAGCTCTGCCCGCGTCTTCGTCATCGCCGTAACCCTTCGAGCTCCCCCCCTCCCCTTCCCTCCCCCTCGTCCCTCCTGTGTGCGGGGCAAGTCAGGTCACCTCAGCCGCTCCAAGCTCGAATCAGTAATCCAAACCACCAAGTTTCCTTCTGTTCGGATTCTCTTTGCCGGTCAACCTATCTCAGCGCCTCTTTTGATACCTTCCTTCTTTCTTCCTCTCCTCAAACTCCCGACAGGCCTGGAAGAGAAAAAAAAAAAAAGGATGGCGCCGCCCAGAGACACCCGCCAGCCCGGCAAACAGGGTGAGTGGTACCTCGGTGACGCAAAGAAGCTCCGCGAACAGCTCGATGGCTTCCTCGCCGACGTCCCCGACCAGATCGACGGCAACGCGCTCCCCGTGCCTGGCGCCCGTGTCATCATCGCCCCGTGAGTCTGCCCGCATCTACAGCATGCTCTTTCCAGCTTGTCCACAAAGTGATATCATGACCAACGTCGCAAGAAACCTCATGCTGACAACAGTGACGTAAACCCAGCCACGCGGGTTACACCTACTCGGGCGCCACGGCGGCGTGGGCATACAAGGCTCTCGATTTAAACAAGGCGAAGCGTGTCTTCCTCCTCGGGCCCTCGCACACATTCTATCTCGCCGACTGCGCCGTCACGGGTTACTCCAACTACGGCACGCCGTGGGGCAACCTCCGCGTGGACCGGCAGGTCGTCGACCGCCTCCGCGACGAGCTTGACATTCCCAAGATCCCGACCGCCAACGACGACAGGGAGCACTCGTTGGAGATGCACCTGCCCTACCTCTGGGTCCGCCTCGAACAGACCTTCGGCGCTTCGCCCGACGCCTTCCCGCCCGTCGTGCCGATCCTCGTCGGCGACAACGATGAGGCCGGCGAGAAGGCCGTGGGGAAGTGGTTGGCCGAGTACCTCCGGGACCCGGTCAACGCCTTCATCGTCAGCTCCGACTTCTGCCACTGGGGCCGGCACTTTGACTACACGGTGTACTCCCCGGACGGCACGCTCGACAGCCTGCGTAAGTTGCGGCCGGTGGGCCCCGCGCCCGAGGGGCCTCCGATCCACGAGACGATCAAGCTGGTGGACGACCTGGCGATCGAGGCCATCAGGACGGGCAGACACGGCAGCTTCTACAACAACCTGAAGCAGACGAAGAATACGGTGTGCGGGCGGCACCCGATCGGGGTCACGATGGCGGCGCTCGAGGAGCTCGGCGGCGGGCGCCGGTTCAAGTTCATCCAGTACCAGCGCAGCAACCTGGTGACGGCGCCGGGCGACACGAGCGTGAGCTACGTCTCGGCGTACGCCGTGGTATGATTTTAGGGTCATTGGCCCGATGAGTAATGAGTTGTGAAAGCCCAAGGTTCGGGGTCTCTGTTTTAAGCAACGTGGTTCGGGCGCCACGTCACGACGTGAGGAGTTTGATGGCTTAGACACACACAAGTTTCACCTGCTTTCCAATGGAGAGGGAGAGAGAGAGGGGGGGGGAGACACGGAGGGAGACGCGGTGACAGAAACAGAGATGATGTCGATGGAGGGAGCTTCCCCACCAGGATCCGGGCGCTCTACGTAGAAACCGGGTTTTAATTGACGAGACCGTCTGAAGACGGGCCGGGTGGTCAGAGGCACACGGGACCCGGCACCAGGTAGCAAGTGACGTGATGACGAAGGCTAGATGAGTAATGACTTTTTTTGTTTTCTTTTTTTTGCATAAAGACTCGGGTCTGATGTCGACGGTTGTCGTCTCGTACGGCATCCCGGCAAGGACGGGTCCTCGACGAGCATGACATCTTGAACGGACGGAGAAAAAGAAAAGTGCAAAAAAGGGCGGAGGGAGAGCCGTTGTCTGTCCCGTTCGGGATGATGTAGAGGCGGGCGGGGCTGGGGTTCCAGAGGAGCAGGAGGATCCTAGGCGCTCGGCAGCACAGCCCTACCTTCTCTCTCCCTGCTGCGCCGGTGCGGCGCCAAGGGAGGGTGGGATGAAGTGTTAGTGGTAGAGTGGTGGTGCTGGCGGTGCGTGTCAGCTTCGCCCGAAGCGGCACGCTATGCGGCAGGCCACGGCAGGCTCGCCGGCGTACACTACACAGCTGACTCTCCACCGTGGAGGTCGCCGGTCGGGAATGTGGAGGCCAAAGACTCATGGCATTGGCATATGGCATATGGATAATGGGCTTATGGAGGCAATGGTACAATCAAACATCTCACTTATTACCCCGCGCACCGTGTGCTTGGCATGTGAGTGCGGAATGCAAGACAGAGAGCATTGGCTTTGATGTTGCGAAGGAGTGAGGGGATATTCCCCGTCGGCGACGGCAAGAGAGTTTGTAGACCCGATCTCGACTGGGCGGGCACGCATCTGGGTCGAAAATAGTCATGGTGCTGGTGTGTGTGTGTGTGTTGAACATGGTGTGGCAAAGGCTGAGGAAAGACTTTGGAGCTGAGTTTCCTTGGCGAGCTGAGCTTGTTGTTGACTTGCTGTTGTTGTCCCACCCCGAAGGAGGGGAAAGGGGGGCGGAGGCGGAGGTGGTAGCTCGACATCTGATAGTTCGTGATTGAAATCTGCATGGCGAAGGTGTTAGGCAGCTAGATTTCCGAGGTGACCCATGACGGTGCTGACGCTGGGCTTACGGCTTGCATGGAACCGGATCTAATTCGGGCGAAGGAAGATGAGGTTTACAGGGGAGGGGAAGCTGTGAGAGAGACGAGAAGCAGCGAGACTGCGAGAGACAACGGGAGACGGTGAGAGTGAGTGAAGGTTCCTGAGAAGGCGTATCCGCAAGCAGACAAAAGAGACAGGGCAGGCAGTCCGAGGCAGTGGACAGGCGGCTTGCGGTAGCTGCATGTGTTAGCTTTTCGCGTTTCCGTTCCGAGAGCGTAAGCTGAGGAAGCGAAGAAGCGGGGTGAGGTGATCGGAAGGATTGCTTGATTGATTGATTGAAAGGGACTACGGAGCGAGGTGACCCCAACTCGATTGTGATGAGAGCGGGATGGGATGGGATGAGGAGACGGATGTGGTAGTGTTGGAGTGGCTTTAAGTGGCTGGATTCCCGTTTCCCGGTGGCCGTCGTGAACCTGCATCCGTTCTGCTTCTCGCATTCTTCGAGTCGTTGCTTGGTGTTTCTTCAGACTCGATCATCGGCTGCATTCCTCGAAAGCCACGCACCCGGTTCGTCTCGACTCGACTCGACTCAACTCGACTTAAATCGATTCAGCCCATTGCGACGCTGCCTCGTCCGTGATCCGTTTGACAGGTTCACGACGAACGTTGTGGAATTGATCGACACCCGGCAACCCATACGGAAGAAGAAAGAGGGAAAGGAACAGAGACAAGAGTCGGAAGAGTCGGAAGAGAGAGCCTCGTGTCGAAGGAGGAGACATCTGGCTTCGCGTGTCTAAAGTACCCCGTATCCGTACCAAGGAAAGACACACGAAAGGGACGAAGGAACCCACCAAAGAAAGGGGGGAACACTATCCGTACCTTACAGAAGGTACTCCTCCAACGCAGAAGGTGCCCAGACGCCCAGAAAATCCGGATTCTTGGAAGGAACCGAATTCGATTGGCTCACGACTCCCGCCATCAACATCCCTGTCCGAGTGTCTGTCACCGTTCGCCATCGTCGCCATCGTCGCCTTCGTCGTCTCTGGGGCGTCCGTCACGGGCCATCAAGACGAGGACTGCACCAACCAGAGAGTCCTCCTCAGAAGGACCAGTGTGCTGCGCAAGGCATCAATCAGCATCCCTCACCCCGCACGTTTAGCCTTTGGCTCTCGCATTGGCACAAACAGCAGTCAGTCAGCGACGGCGCATAAGAATCCAGGTCTCATGCGCAAAAGCAGAGCAGCTCGGGCTTCATCATAAAAAAAAGTAGCGACGAAGAGAGAGGAGAGAAAAAGGTTGAGAGAGAGAGAGAGAGAGAGACGACTGAGAAAGACTGAGAGTTGCCCATCTCAGTCAGCACCGACACCACCATCAACATCCAAGGAGACAGAGCGCATTAATTTCAGCATCCAGCATTAGGTCATCTTCCCGCCAGCGCCTCAAGTTTATTCGCCTCGGTCGCCCGCCACCTGTAACACAGTTACACAGAGAGGACCGGGACCAAGCTTCAGGGTCCAATCCTCCACGCTCCTCGCCCAATCATCCGCCGCCGACGGCACCCGCCTGAGTCGAGACAAACCAAGCACTACCAAGCACTGGAGACTCAGGCTCAGGGACAGACAGACAGACGGACAGACGGACAGACCTGAGAACAAGTCTACAAGTCTGAACAGTTCGAGAAGAGAGTGCCCCTTTCTCGTGCCTGGGGTTGCATTGTCGCCGCCCTCGCCAAGCCGCACTCCACCACGAATTACACTCTCACTTTTACTTTCACCTTCGTCCTCACGCTCACAACTCGTGACCGCCGCCGCCGCCTTACTCATCGTATCACCACCACCGCCACGACGTCCTCCTCCTCCTCCTCCTCCTCCTCCTCTTCCTCAGCCTCCCCCATCGCCATTTACATCAAAAGCCCCGCCGTCTTCTAGAAAGACCAGAGACCAACTCGACTAACCATCGGTGCATCAACGCTGCTGGTACATCCCAATTCCCCCAATCCGCCCCGGGACCCCTCCAATCATCTCTCGTACTGGGCCCTCGAAGCTACCTAAACGGCGATCATTCCGCCGCCAGGACCACCCCGAGCACCGCGCCCCCCTGGTCCCGAACGGACAATTCGAATTTCTGCTACAAAGAAGCGTTCTCCTGTTCCCCCAGTCAGTCGGTCTCCCTCGCTGTCAGCAGCAGCATCAGCATCAGCAGCAGCAGCGGCAGAAATACGGTACGGAGAGCAGCACTGTTCAATCCCCACCCCCACCCCCCTGCTCCCATCGACCTAGGAGCCCGACACTTCGCCATTACCTACACCACCGACCGATTCGATTCGTCTCATCCGACCGACTGACCGTCCGTCCCCCTTCTTCTCAGTCTTCGCCCTTTTCTGCCCGTACTCAATCTTGCTTCTTTTCTGCCACAAATTCCAACCACAACATCAACAACAAGGCATCATCTTCCTTCCTACCTGCTGCGCGACGCTCTCCTCTTTCCTCATTCAATACTCTCCGGGCGATTAACAAAAACCAATTCGCCTTCGAGCGCCTATCGAGCCCGCATCATCGTCGCGCAAGGAAGAAGCCTTCGCGCTTCGCAGAAGCAACATGAGTGTCAGTGTTTCACCCCAAGCCCTCGCACTTCCCGCGTTTCGCCCGCCCGTCCCTTGCCCTGCTGCCGTCGTCGTTGCTGTTGCAGCACGTTGCCTTGCCCTACCTACCGACGTTGCAACACGTCCTGTCGTCCTCTCGTCAATCGCACGTTGCTGTTATCGTTCCCCCCCTTCTCGAAGTCGAGAAGATCGAGGAGAAAGTCCACCACCCACCAACCCACCCACACCACAACCCCCTTCCAGTCGCCGTCTCCCGTCTGTCTGCCCCTGGCCGCACAAACTTTTGAACTTATTGCCATCGCCACCAACCTTCTTTGCACATCATCCTACTTGCTTCAGCCTGGTTGCGTTGCATTTCCCCCATTGTGTCCTTCCTTTTCAATTCCCTTTCGCGCCCTTTCCTCGTCGACACCCTTCCCCCTACTACCACCTACCTCATCGACGCCGACCGAGCCACCGTTGTCCGTTGAAACTAACATTATGGCGCAGTACGGGTATGTTTCTCTCTCTCACGGAGCCGACGGGACACACGACGACGAGTACGACCTTTCCGATCGCGGAGTACTGACAGACACGGGTAGATACGGTGGTCGCCAGAACCCCTTTGACCAGCGGGATGATGGTCCGGGAGGATACGGAGGTGCTCCCGCCCCTTCTCCCTATGGCGGTGGGAACAGATACAACAACCAGGGACCAACTATGGGTAGGGACCTTGACGGTACGACCTGGCCGCGACGGTCGTTCACGCTCCAATGCTGACCCTGTGTGTGTGTGTCTCACCAGGAACCAACGTTGAGATGGAATCCCTCGCCCAGAACGCAAGCGGCTTCGGCCAGTCGGACCCTAACGCGATCCTCAACGAGTGCCGCTCCATCGACCAAGGAATCGACCAGATCGAGGCCAACCTGAACCAACTGCGCATGCTGCAGGAGCGCACCCTCACCGATGCCGACACGTCGGCCAGCTCCTCCACCGCGCGCCAGCTCGATGCCCTGTCCTCCGAGACCATGACTATGTACCGCTCCCTCACCGACCGCGTGCGCACCGTCAAGTCCAGCCCCGACGGCCAAACCCCCAGGAACTCGCCGCAGGTCGGCCGCGTCGACCGTCGTCTCAAGGGCGCCATCCAGCAGTACCAGCAGGTCGAATCCGCCTTCCGTAAGCGTACCCAGGACCAGATGGCCCGCCAGTACAGAATCGTCCGCCCCGATGCCGACGAGCGCGAGGTCCGCGAGGCCGTCGAGGATGCCGGTGCCGGAGCCCAGATCTTCCAGCAAGCCGTCATGCAGAGCGGCCGCCAAGCCCAGGCTAATGCCGTGCTCAACGCCGTTCAAGATCGCCAGGCCGCCCTGCAGAAGATTGAGCAGCAAATGGTCGAGCTCGCACAGCTGTTCCAGGACATGGACGTGCTGGTTGTCCAGCAGGAGGCTGCCGTTACCCAAATCGAGCAGAAGGGCGAGGAGGTCGTCGAGAACCTCGACAAGGGCAATCAAGAGATTGGAGTTGCAGTCAACACGGCGCGCAAGACCCGCAAGAAGAAGTGGTGGTGCCTGGGTATCTGCGGTAAGTGCGCACCTTTGGACGGGGTTTGGAGACCGGCCACTGATCTAGCGCAGTCCTCATCATTATCATCATCGTCGCCGTCGTCGCCATCTACTTCACTGTCATCAAGCCCGGCCAGCAACAGCCCGCCAGCAAGCCCGCCAAGCGCAGTATCCAGCTGCCAGAATTCTCCGTCACCGTGCCGATCGACACTGGTGCCGCACACCCGCAGCTCTTCAAGACGACGAGCCGAATCATGCGCCGCATGGTCCAGCCGGGTGCCACATGGGAGCCGACCGCCAACGCACAAGACACCGCTCTCATTTCGCGTTTCGGCGGCAAGGTCGACATGCCTGCCGCCCGAAACTAGATTGGGGCTCACTTTGCCCTCCCGACTCTGTACAAAATACCCACCAAACCACCTTTTGACCACACCCGCCTTCTTCCATCAACCCCGAGGTGTTTCTCCCATCACCAGTATACCGTCCCTCCGACTTGACGTCGGGATCGATTTCTCATCACCGTTACCACTTAAGAGCTTCTCGCCCAGTTTTTATAGACGGACTGATTATGGAAGGGCTTCCTTGATATCTTTTGCTGGTTCGGGCGATGGAGGCGAAAAAATGCAGAGATGAAGCCTGGGAACCCAGGCCCCAGGGAAAACGAAAAAACAACTTACTCGTAGGGTGTTTTTGTATACCCCGTTACCAGAACTTTCTTTACTGTTGCACCCCGACATGCGCTTCTTTTTTTGCCCGTCTTGGATTCGGAGGACCTTCTGAGGAGGATACTATCGAACAATTATGCGGGCGTTGTGCGACTCTCTGACTGTTGTTCCTCTTTGTTTATTTTATTTGTGGCATCAGGGGCGTTAGCATGAGTGCTGGTAAATATAGTCAGCTTTTAACTCGGACGCTTTTTAATACCGGATGGCTGGTCCCCGAAACTTGGCGATGCGGGTGTGCTTGATGTGTAGGTCTGGAGTTTGCATGCGGGCGGCGGTGGCGACGATCCGTGAGGGCCGTAACACCAACCCTTTTTTCATGTAGTCATCCCGAACTGTTGGCAGATGAAATCTTGAGACGGAAGCTGATGCTTCCAGGTCTCTTTGGAGGCCTGTTTCGTCCTCATATCTCAAAAGGTCCCGGAGCTGTCGACGCACTGGTGTTCAAACCTGGCTAGGCGCCTAGGACACCTCCCCGCCGCTTGTTGTCGCCCGTCGTTGGCATGTCCGTCAGGGCCAGGTTTGCAATTTGGCCTGGAGGCATGGCATAGCACGTTGGCGGGCGGTATCAAGGAATAACAAGGTAGAGGATCCCGGGTTGGCTGCCACGGTTTTACACGTTGACGGGATCGAAGCAGGGGGGTGGGGTTGAGGGTGGGTGGGGGATATATGTGGACGAGCTGCCCAGTGCCAAAGTATCCGTACCAAGCAGACAGATCCGCAACACAGGAATAAAATGGGGAAACGTGCCGGTAGCCCGGTACTTCTCGAACTCGCCTGCTCCGATCGCCGCCCGCGCGTCCGTCTCGGCAGTCCCGCGGATACATCGGTCTCCAGCCGCCGGCTTCTCCCGCCTCTTCCTCCACTCCGGTAGTGAAAACCCCCCCCCCCGGGACAAACACAAAGACATAAGCCGGCCCCGATCAACAAAATCCCCTGCTCATGATGAAGAAATGCTGGGGGGGGATACCGAGGAGGGATGGGATGATGTTTATCAATGTTGTAGACTGGGGGATGGATGCTTTGGGAATTGCGACTTGTGTCCAGCTGCTGCCCACCTTGGGTACTCCAGGCCGAAGGGAATGGCGTCGCTCACTTAGCTATCGAGGCTCATCTGGCGTTGTCTTTCATCGTCACTGACCCTGTTTCCTATGAGGCTGTTTGTTTGGACTTCCCGTGCGTTTATGTCCTTGCAGATGGCGGGATGCAAAACAACAAGGCATTCTGAATATTCATGAGGCGTTTTCCGATGACGAAAAACTTCCGTTCACTCGGAGTTAAAAGTCTCAATCACACGTGCGCTTTTGCAAAATTCAAAAAAAGAAATATAAAGAAACACATGCGTATTTCTTAATTCTAGGAAATCAAGCTTCATCAGAACTGGAGCCGGGCGTCCCTCTTACTAACCCACGTTCTCATATGTATCTGAGAAGGCGACGAATTGGCGAGTGGCCTTGGGAGAACACAATGGCTTGCCGCGAGGGCGTTAGTCTCCATGCAACGGCATCGCGAGCAGCCGTACTCGCTTATTACGCAGTCGTCGGGTTCCGAAATCTCGGAATCGGGGGGGGGGGGGGGG
>PUHP01000994.1:6266-18564 GCA_006783085.1 Colletotrichum shisoi | reverse complement strand
TGTAGTGGCATCTAGGCGAAGTCAATAATTAATTGAACATACTGGTGTTGGTGGGAATGCCCTCATCTAAGGTGGCCGAAATGTGGGGGTGGCCGAAATGTGGGTGCTTTGACTTACGTTGCTAACTGGATGAATCTTTGTCTCTGACCCCCTAGGCTTGAATCAATCTGAACCACATAGCCTAAAATGTCATAATGACAAAGTCAGCATTGATCATTCTTCAGGGGACGGGCATTCATACCTACTCACCACTAGGAGCTGGTGCCAGTGAAATTGCCATTCTTTCCGTAGTGCTCCATGGTGTGAAGGTCTCGCCCAGCCAAAGTTCGAGACAGGAGTCACAGGACTGAAGATCAGCACGCAGCGGGTGATGGTAATGGTTTGCCCGGAGAACGCACCTCAACCCGTACCAGCTCCCACTTATGTGGACACAGGTAGTCCCTCCGCCCCGCGAAGATTCCAAAAAGAGGAGAGTGTGGCATAGGTATTCAATTAGAGCTACATACCGGGTATCTCTACATCTTCTGTCCCTGAGTTTCTACTATTGATTGAGGACCATACTGGCGTGACGGCTTTAAGACACTTAAGAGGAGCTAAACATTACTCAACGCAAGCTATATTACGATCAAGAAACCCCTCGAGGTTTGGAGTACATCTAATTGACCTCATAGGAATCTCCATTGCGGAACAGTGCTCTAGGTTTAAAGATAATCGAATTGGGCTGCAAGAAAAAATGTACAAAGAGTTCACTCCGCAGAGATACAAGACAGTTGGAGCAAGCGCACATCGGATGTCACCAGCGAGAGGGGCGTAGCAGGGAGCAATAGCTGTCAGTTCCAGGCATTCTTGACCACGCGAGGAAAAGCTGAAGTCATCTTGAGTTGGAATTTCGAGCTGATACAACAGGATTCGCGTGGTACGAAGTTTCTCCTTCTTTTCAGGTTGAAACCCGTCGCAAAAATCTAACAACAAGGAGTTGAAATACCCTAGCACTGTCAAAGAACCAGCGAGGGTGGCCGAAATCTCTCGGAGAGAGAGAGTAGGAGAAGAACTCAACCATCAATCAAAACTCCAGTTTCTCCATCGGGTAGTGATGTCCCTTGAAGTCCTTGAAGTCCACATCCCTCGCAGGAAACCCGCCGATGTCGAGCAGCGCCTCAAACATCCCGCTCTTCCCGCCCCACGTGGCCTCGACGAAGGCGCGCATCATGTCCGTACCGTTCAGCAGCGAGCTCGAGGTCCAGAGCTTGCCGTCGTGCGCCCAGCGCGTCTCGACCCAATTGACCGCCGGCGCCCTCTCCCGCAGCGCGCCGATGACCAGACGTGGGCCGGTGGCCGTTTTGCCGGCGAGGATGCCTGCTTCCAGGGGGGGCATGACGCCGCCACAGACGGTGAGGAAGGCGCTGCACTGGTCGTAGACTTTGCGAATGAAGGCTATCTCGGCGTCGCTCGTCTTGTGGCCCACGCTAGCACCCATAAGCGCAATTTCAAGCGGTGGGCAAGACGCAAACGAGTCCTAGGAGATCGTCCTGTTAGTATCAGACTCTCCCAAGAGGTCCCGGGCTCTGACTGCTCGACGCACGGTGGGTTGGATCTGGGCTGCGCTCTTCATCTGGACTGGCTTCCCATCCTCGGAGACCCAGTGGAGCTCAATATCGATGGCATCCTTCCACATCTCCACGGGGAGGTTCATTACCCGACAAGCGGTCTCATCCGTCCAGCCGAAGAACTCAAAGGGCGCTACATCGAGCATCTCGGTGACGCTGTGGGCGTGTCAGTGGTCTGCGAAAATGGATAAATGGAATGGCCGAGCACTTTACCCCTTTGTCAATATGACACCGGCTTGAATCTTGCGATTCGGCTTGCTAAGGTTGAAGGCCATGGCTGCGGGGAATTTGAGCAGAGAGTTGGAACTGTGCAGTGATGTTGGAAGTCGTTGGACGATGCATTCGAATGGTTTCCAGGCGTACCAGGAGAAGCTTCCTTATACCTCGGACGCGTTATTGAAAGCCCATCGTCGTGTCGTTACCGTGCCGCTTACATGTCGGTGTTAGTGCTCATGGTTGGTTAAGCCCCCGTCTGTGCGGCGATGTTCCGGAACGGTCCGGAACGGGGCGACGGGCGTTAACACCGAGTGGGTCCGGAAGTTACGTCTAGTTCTGGTGTCGGCGCACAAATGTCTGTGCAAACACGACCAATCGAGAGAGTCGGAGCCTCCTGCGCTTAGATCCTGTGATACCTTGGATCGTGAGAAAATGGGGGCACGGGCGGATAGAGCCCTTGTGAGGTCGGCGCCTGTCGGAACTTGGACTCACTCGGCGTTCCGAACGGCCTCCGTCTCGATGATGGGATCCGGCGCAGGCACTCTCGGCCCGTTACGCGGAGTGCGTATATGGCGTCATGGAACAGGGAGAGCCACATTGATTATTCCAAATCATTGTGGTTCTGGTGTATACAGCGCTCTGGAAGCTTGTCGAGGTTTACCGCAACTTCATTCTCTTACTGTGTCGAAAGCTCTGGTCTCTTGTAATCAAGGTGCTAACCTGCATCATTTTGTATCAGGTTAGGGACGTCTCTGCCTGCTGTTTTCAACCTAGCACTCGAGTAGCATTCAAGGCCGATTGGAATACGGGACCGCTATAGCAAGCCAGACCCCTTTTCCCGCTGGATTTATCATTTTTAACCTTGTCTTTCTATGCGTCGAGCAGGGCGGTTGCCCATTAAAACTGGTTTTATTTGCGACAACCAATTTTGAGTATAAGAAGACTGAAGCAAGCCTCTGACACTCTGGGATGCAAACACCCGGAAAACACCCTCGCAGAAATCGGCCCCATGATGCTTTTGTTCAGTTTTGTGATTCTTTTCATGGACTACGAACGTTTTCCGGCAAATCTCTGTGAAACCAATCGTCCTATCGTTGAGTATGGTGTGCTTCATGGCATCCTTCCTGCTACACACCTCCCGTCATTGGCGTCGCAGCCGGCGAGGCAATAATCGTCAATAGAATTGGTGGGCGAACAGCAACAGGGTCTTGGGCACTGGTGACCGGCGAGGCCGCAGGGTTGGTAGAGGAAGCCACGGTCGGGCTGCTCCCGGGTGTGGTTGGCAAGCTGCTCACACCGGAGCAGAGGCGGTGCTGGGCTCCTCTGCACGGAAACCGTTGTGGGGGGCAAGAAAACGGCGCGGCGGCTGCTGCTGCTACTGCTCGGCGTGTGTGTCAAGATTGGGACGGGGTTGCTTGAGGGCTGCTGTGAGGCTAAAGAAATGATAAACGCTGTGTTGGAGTTGTTGAAAATCGCGGATGACAATGGGCTGAAGGTAGAGGGTGAATGGGTTGGCGATGTCGACGGTGTTAAAGTGAATGTTGAACTTGAATCGGAGCTTAAACCTGAACGCTGGATTGTTTGTGCTTGTGCCCGGAGAGCTGGAGGGTGTGAGAGCTGAACCAGCACTACTAGCGCTAGAGAATGAAGACTTGCTGGTGATTATAGAGGAGCTGCTGCTCGAGCTATTGCTGGAGCTCTGAGAGGTGCTGCAACCGAAGGTACTGCTGCTAGTAGCAGTACTTGTACTAGCTGGAGCTGTGGTCGAGCTCGGAGTTGTGCTCGGGATTGCGCTGGAGCTGGATGAAGTGCGTGTAGTGGTGGACGTTGAAGAAGCTGTGTTTCTTGGCGAAGAGCTTTTCAAAGAGGAGGTTGAGCTGAGAGAGGTGCTGGAGCTGGCGGTGCTTGGTGTAGTGGTGTTTGAGCTTGATGTTGAACTTGAGATGTAACAGGAGCTGCTTGTCGATAAGGCGCCTGGGGCTGAATCCCAGCTTGAAGAAGTGCTGTAACTGCTGCTTCCTGTGGTAGTCATGATATCTATAGCAGACGTTGCAGATGTTGTATCTGCGGTAGACGAAGTAGGTGAGGGTGTTCGGTTGTAGACAACGCAGACGTTGTATCTACGGTGGACAACGTGGACAATGTGGGCATGATTCCATCGTCGTAGACGATGCATCTGTAGTAGACGTCGTATTCGCTGTGGTTGTATGCCAGCGATATATCGCTACAAAGCCGGTCTGAATGCAACCGAGGCTCGTATCGAGATCGTGAAGGGTTGCCTATCTGCGCATCGGTATCTTAATGTTCATCCAAGTGGATGGCGTCAGGTCTTGATTGGCAGTAGCTGTGCCGAAGGCCAGCACGGAGGTGCGACCCCTCAATGGGAGAGCGAGTTTCATCGCTTGGAGGTAAATCTCAAATTTAGGAGCAGCCAGAGGCAACTGACGGGCTCATCGAACGTGGATGCTGACTCTTGTCGTTGCATTCCCGAGGAGGCTCTTGTGAGACCTTGGCTCGGGCTTGATAATTGTTTCTCATTGCACATGAAGGGGGGCTGACACCGACTCTAGCGCGACGGAATGTCATTGCGATCAACATGCTCCGACATTGGCTTCTGGGCTGGTATCATCATTATGCGGCGGCGCCGCTGACGCTGATGGGCATGATCTCTGAGACGAGAAAGCTGCGGGACGTGAGGCATGGTCTCGCCGAAAGATCCATGAGTCTGTTTAGTTTTGACGTCATCGTCGGGTTACTTGGGATAACTAGAGTCCCAAAGAAAGCCATTGAGTACTACTAAGTGAATCGATCGTCTAGGGGTTTCGGCTCACGGGACGTTCTCCGAGACAGTGTCAGGCATCCGAGATAACAGTGAAGCAGAGGCGAAAAAGACAGAAGCTCCAGTGAAATACCGGCGAGTCTTCCGGGAGACAGTAAGCTTTCTAAAAAAGACTTTTAGTCTCTAGGTGTATTCGGACACGCGTTTTTTTCATTATTATAATCGCTTCCCAGGGACCAAACTAGTTTGCTTCTGTTTCTCCCTGTCCCCTTCCGTGTAAGTGCGCTCGCCCTCTGCTTCCACAGGGAAAAAGAAATCGTAGGTTCGCCCGACTCGATGTCTGAGAATCTTGTACACAAATGAAAGAAGCTGGCCCAGAAGAACTCGAACGGACAAAAGTACCGGCATCTAAGCATTCTTTCGCCAGCCCAAAGGGGACGAGCCATTGCGGTCATGACCGTGTCCTCGGGCCTGTCCAGACCCGGCGGTACTTACTCTACCACGGTCCCGGGGCCGTACATGGCCCGTGCGTTGAGGTTCGCGGGCGGGGCCGTAAACAAACGCAGGGAGTGAGCGACCGACCCATCGCTCCGCCGCCCCTCCTCGGGTCTAAACCTCCAAAAAAACAAAACCCCCTCTGCTCCCTTCCCGCCCAAACATCCAGAGACCCACGAAACCAAAGCCTCACCGCAGCGCGACTCCCCCCCTCCCCGTCCCAACTACCGCAATCTTTAACGACGTCGACGAAGCGATTCCTTACAGACCACTCATCTCCTATCTCCCGACCGGCGGGGCCAAACTACCCGATCCAACCATCTCACCGACCCCCCACCACACACGCAGTGGTTGAACCCCCCCAAAAGTAAACAAACAACATAGACGAAAAGCCAACACCACCACCACCACCTCAATCACAACCGCAACCATAATGGCCCACAATGGAGCAACCTACGCAGACTGCGTCGCCTCCCTCCGCTCCTCCCTCGACTTCCTCTCCTCCTCCGTCGCCGCCCTCGACGCCGGCGTCTCCGATCTCCCCCGCCTCGCCTCCGTCCTCCGCCCGACCCGCCACTTCGAGCTGATCCCCCAACCCACCCTCGCCGCCGCCGAGGCCTCCCTGCGCGACGAGATCGGGCCCCAGATCGCCCTGCTCCTCGACCGCGCCGACGCCCAGATCGCCCGCCGCGAGAGGCGCATCGAGACCCTCCAGGCCCGCTGCGAACTGCTCCAGGGCCGCCTGGCCCGGCCCGAGGCCGACGACGACGACGACGACGACGACGACGACAACAACAACAACAGCGGCGCCACCAGGAAGTACAAGAACAGCAGGGGGGACGCGAAAAGGAAGCCGCTGGGCGGGGAGAGGGCCTTGAGGGCGAGGGCCGCGAGGCAGAGGAGGGAAGGGCTGGAGTACAGCGTCGAGAGGCTCGAGCTGGAGGTCCTGACCAAGGAGCGGGAACTGAGAAAGAGGCTGGACAATGCATGAGGGGAAGAACGGGCGTGTACGAGCTGGCGTGGACAATGGCACGGGCGATAGTATCCCGGGCCCCGAGGCTTTGCTCGCGCTTCAAGTAGGGCGAGAGGCGAAAGGAAGGTTGTTATGATACCCAATGGAAGAAGTCGGAGATGGAATCTCGGCGGATGAAGACAACTCCGTGCGCCGAGAGCGACTGGCTGTTGCCGAGAGCACGCCCTTCACTCGAGGTGAGGCGGCCGTGTTGGTCGAGGAGACGGCGTGACGGAGGTTGTCAAATAGACGGAATATATGTAATGTCACGGAGCCTTCATGTACCAAGCGAAACAAGGATGATTGGACGGAGTACACGAAGCATGCAGGGCCGTTTTTAAGAGCGTTGTTATGTCGAGACTTTCACAGCCATCACCGCCTGAGCTTGATAACCTGGCCATCCCAAACACTTAGAGCCTACTTAGTACTAACTCACCAAGACAATCACGCAGACACCCGCTTCTCTCCAGTATGTGAAATGCCATTTATAAAACAGCAAGGGAATACAAATATGCATGTGTATCCCACTTGCGAGCTATCGTAGCTATCCGAATGACCGACCCGTTGCTCGTGAAAACCGCCCTGAAAAAACAAACGTGAAAAGGAAAGAAAGGGGAAACAGCATGCCCACTATAACCCCTCGGTTTTAGCAATCATGGCAACATACACTAACAGTAATAGAGGGAGGGCCTGCACGCGGGGGTGGGCGAGTAGAAGTAGAAACAACGCGTAGAAGAAAAAGAGGCCGTTTCGGCGGATATACGTGGTGCCGCCCCGTGACTCATTGGTTTTATCCCGGACAAGAGACCCTAATGTACTCCAACAAGCAGTGAGCGCGAAACCATTCCCATTTCCCATATGGTCATCTTCTTTTTGCTCCCATCTCCAACGGCGAAACGAAATTCGTGAGCTCATTATAACAGGATCAGGTAGTTGCTTGGCGCGATGCCCGTCTCGCCCGTCTCCTTGCGCGCCTGCCACCACCGTCCGCTCACGTCGCTAACCTCTAGGATTTCGTGCTTGGAGAAGGAGATCTCGTTCGCATCGTCGGGGTTGGCCTCGTAGCTGTAGATGGCCTTCGCGCGGTAGGGATACTCGGTGGGCGGCACCACCTCCTGGTCTTGGCCGGGGGGCTTCGCGGCAGGCGGCGCCGCGTTGAATGTGGGCGGCGCGCCTGAGCTGCGGGTCTGGGCCGTGGGGATGCCCTGGACGGGAGACGGGTTCTCGAAGCCGTTGAGCTGCGCCGACGTGTACATCTGGGGGGGCTGTACTGAGGTCGAGGTTTCGGGGCGGCCGCCGGCGTACATCATTTGTCGGTTGCCGGATTCCTTCTGCAGGGCAAAGGAGTCGAGGTAGGCGCGCGGCTTCGCTGACGGGGCGGAGCCGAAGTAAAAGATCCAAACAATCTGTAGGCAGTCAGTATTTGTCCATCGCACTGCAATCATCTGGACATACGGTAACCATGGCCATCAGAATGAAGCCGGCACCAGCAGACTGGCGGGCGCCGATGGGCGAGTAGATGAGGGAGTGGATGGTGAGCGAGTTGAGGGCCAGGGCGGCACCCAAGTACCCCGTGAGAGCGACGTGGTAGGTCTGCGCCGTGTCGGAAGCGACGACGACGAAGACGCCGGCGATGAGGAACAACATGTAGACAATGGTCCACCATGTAAAGGGGGGGAAAGAGCCGCTGTCACCTGTGACTTGGGTCGTCGCGATGATGGCGCTGATAAATGCGATGATCCATGCAAGCTTGGGGGATAGTTAACATCAAGCAGTCGCGAGGGCGAAGGGGGACCTGTGCGGGCGTCGACATACCATGGAGATGGAGACTGTGGCTAGGGCGAAGGGATCACCGATGATGTTCCCCAGATTAATGCCCTTCCTCCCGTACTGAACCCTTGACTGTTCCATTTTGCGCAATGACGGTGAATGAAGAGAACCGTAGGATGGCATAGAGAAAGATGTCGGGGTTTGTCGGATAGCGATTAGTTGCCTGGGGGCAAGTGTCGAAAGTCGGGCTCGAAAGAGAACGGAGATGAGGGAATGGGTCGATCGACCTCAAGACGTCGTCGAGAGACAGGCAGGCAGTCGAAGCGAACGAATCTCGGCAGGTGAGGGGGGTAAGCGGAACGGTGCGAATCCAACGGTGAATACGTAATCCGAATGCTGCGAGGTGGCTGTCGTGGCTGGAATGCGACTCCTCGAGACCGGGGGAGAAGAAAGAAAAAGAGCGACTGGTGGTTGGGCCGTCGGCCAAAAATAGAGATAAGGGTGCCGAGGGATGTTGCTGTGATGGCTATGCCGAGTGATTCAGTGCGTCAGGTAGGGTGTGCGCTGGCCGTTGTGCTGATGAGGTTGGAACGCAGCAGGCTGAGTGGCAGCGAAGGAAGGCTGTCAGCAATGGTTGGGTGGATAAAAGGGTTTGTGTTCGGAATCTCGCAGACGAATGGTTCGGTTCAGAGGGTTGTCCAGCAAGGCAGCCTCTTTTCCTGGGAAAGTAGGAAGAAGAGCAATTGAAGAGTCGGAATGGCTGTTATGACGAAGCGAATCGAAGACGGCAGCGAAATGACTATGTCTGTCGGTAGGGGTGAAGAAGAAAGAGACAAAAGGTCGGGAAAGTCGAAGGAGTGAGGAATCGGAAGAAGAATGGATGGAAGTCGGGTAGAAGGGGAAGAACAACAACAACAATGAATGTCGAGTCGAAGGAGAGGAGAGGAGAGGCGAGCGAGGTGCGTCGTTGGGAGACGAACGACGGGAGTAGTGTGTTGTAGGGGCAGCCAGAAGCCAAGAAAGGCTGTCGGGAGAGAAGTAGAGAGAGGGACGGGCGAGCGTTGGTTGTCGGTTGACGGCGTGAAATGAAGGGCAACGACTAGCAGAATCCCAAAAAGGAAGCGGGCGGCGTGGGAAAACGAGGCAGAAAAACCGCTCCGGGCCACAGCAGCAAGTAGGCCAGACCCAACTCCCAACTAACTGGCTCTCGTGGCGGTCGGCGGAGTAGACGGCGAGGGAGACGAGGCGTCGTGTGGCGTCGATACCGTCCTCTGGTGTGGTTTCTAGCTCGCTCTGGGTCTCGAGTCGCTGGGTCACTTCTCACTTGCTCTGTTTGCTCGCTTGCTCTCGATTTGGGCCAAGCTCGTGGGAGTGTTCTCCTTACTCTGTAGTGTACCTCGACTAGTGGTGTAGGTAGACTGGTTGACTGGGCCGGGCGGGTTTGTGTTGTGGACTTGTGGTACCTCGATCGCGTGTTGGTGTGCGAGTGCCAATCAGCCCCTTGTTTTTATTTTATTTTTGTATGTTCCCAGCGGTTGCCAGTCGAAGACCCTCGCGCCCCGACGAGTGCGGGCTTTTGGACTGGATCTGGCGTTTGGTGTGTTGGGTGGGATGTGCGCTTGGTGCGTTTACGTGTACCAACCAGTAAGGTGGCCCTCGTCTCTCTCCCTCTCTCCCTCTAACTCTCTGTCTGCCTGTCTCTCTGTCTGTCTGCGGGCGACAGCGGGCGGCAAGTCGAAAGCCGTTCTGGTCGAAGAATGGGGTTGGAAAGGGATGAGAGGGATGGACGGTGGGGTGGGAAGAATGGAATTAAAAGAGGGCAGCGGGAGAGACACTGGGGACACCTGTGGCTACGACTGCGATGAGATGCAAGGGCCGCTGGTGGTGCGGGTGTCGGGGGTTGTGTTGCGGTGCTGCAGGTTCATAGGCTGTGCTGACGGGGGTGTCCCGGTGGTGGACCGTCTGTAGTCTGCCTGCCCTGTGTCTTTGGGATGGACTGGGGGAGCTGTGTGCCACTGTGCTGCGCATTTGCTGGTGTGGGCAGCAGCGAGAGGGTGAGAGGGACCCAGACTGAATGAGACGCACAACGTGGACGGTGGATCGAAAAGGACTCAGATCCAGAATCCAGGCACCACCACCACCACCACTCGACGCGGGAAGCGAGACGGGGGGTAGATGCTGGATGGCCGAAAAAGGACGATAGGGGGGGGGGGCGGATAGCGGAGGGGTTCGAGCGGTGGAATTAGGATGGACGAGGACGACGACAAGACACGAAGAAGGCCAAAAAGAAGGAAGTGCAGGCAATGATCGACA
This sequence comes from Colletotrichum shisoi, assembly GCA_006783085.1. Lineage (NCBI taxonomy): Eukaryota > Fungi > Ascomycota > Sordariomycetes > Glomerellales > Glomerellaceae > Colletotrichum > Colletotrichum shisoi. The sequence goes on along the minus strand of PUHP01000994.1, from coordinate 8,372 downwards.
CCAAATACCTAAGTATTCGCAGCTTGGGCCATCCGGCGGCCAATATAATCAATACCTTGGCCCCTCCCGTCAATGATTACCGAAATGCATTGGCAGGCAGGTATCTTGTTATGCTGTGTACGGATACCTAGGCAAGGTATAACTAGGTCAGTAGGTAGTACGGATACAGAGTACCGATGTAGGGAGGTAGGTAGGTAGGTAGGGTGAGTAGGTGTTGGAAAGGGAAGTGTCCCGCTCAGCGCCAATGATGTCGACGAGTAATGCAGACAGACACATGTGCAGATGCACGCAAACGACGAACCGAGAACAAAACTGTAACAGTGAGCATTATCCATATTCCATCTCCCCTCCCCCATCCTCCTCATCCCTCCTGCTGCTGCTATTGCGGCTGCATGACACAGTTTCCAACCCGCTTGGTGCACCGTGTGCGCGTGTTGACAGCACACGCTCCGCCGGTGGCCCGGTACGTGCGTTTAGTCCGGGAGGATTTCCCCGTTCCCATTTCTGTCATCGGCAGGAAGCGCAGGGCAACAGGTGAAGGGAACAGCAATTCCACAGGGTGGGTGTGGTGGTTGGTGGTGGTGGTGGTGCACCGGTACTTGTCCAGAACGACCCGTCTGATAGTCCGGTACCTGCCTCTCCTGTACGTGCCGGAGCATCTCCCACCAAAGCGCCAGTCTCCCCTATCACACTCCCCGGAAACAGTTGGTCCTTGCTCTCCTTCCCCTGGGTCGGAAGTCGGGAGGTTTGAGATTTTCCCTTTTAAACTTTCTGGTCGTCCCCCCTCGCACCTTTTCCTTCAACTCCTGCAAGCCATCCCGCCAACAGAATTGGACGGTGGGTCTCCCTCCGGATTCAGCAAGTGATTGGTTGGATGCCAATCTGCCCCTGACTTGCGCCTCCACCCTCCTCTCTTTTCTCAACTGCGTTTTTCTAACCTCATTTTGGTTCGCTTCAGCCCTGATGGCCCACGTCCTGAAGCTCCGGCCGCGACCCAGCACTCGAGAGGGGTTTGAACACTACTCTGTACCATCATTGCGTCCGTCCTGCTGAGAACGCTGTGGGCACGGCAGGTATGGCGGTTCTCTGCCCTCTGCTTACCATCCTGCCTGCCATCGCCGCCCTTGCATTACACGCGTACACTACTCAGCCCATCAACTAATCTCGCGCGCTCCATACCCGGCCCAGCCTTGCAAGCAGGGCCGTGGCCCGTGGGGAAAGCAACCGAATCCTAATTTGGCAATATGGCGGATCCCAGGGGATTTGAATCAGGAGCAGTCTCGGGACCTTCGGGCGCATGAACATGACTACCACCAGAGTTCGAACGGCGTGATGCTGTTATTACCTCGGTGTGCGCGTGTCGTAGGGGCCACCGCTTGACTCAATGGTAAGAGTCTGGCAGGCCCTTTCAGGCTTTAAAGGGCAGTCGGTTCGAATCCGGCAGTGGGAACCCAATTCTCTAACCCCTTTGGCAAGGGCTAGAAATTGATACTGTGTGGAGGTATGGGCTGGTGTTGAGATCCCTGGGGGTAGCCGCAATAGGGACAAATTATGTGTTGAAAACAAGGGAGAGAATAAAATTGTCAAGGACCTTGGCCAGCTAAAGCTGACTCCTACCTTAGTCAGTAAAAAGACTGCCCCTATGGCAAAGGACCCTCTGGCAATTGGTAAGCAATCTAGGTGTACCACACTGTAAAGGGTTTTCTTCCCATAGAGGGTTTCCCCTACAGACAATAAACTACCAATTAACCGTGTGTCGTAGGGGCCCTTCAGCAGTTGATGCCTGATTGACTGCTCGTCCTCGTAGTAAATCATGCCCTTGATGGCTAGTGCCTCCCCGCCGCTGTAAGTTGCCCAGTCTAGCAGCCGCCGCACGTGCAACGCACATTCGAGTCCGGTCCGGTGAAATGGGGCCTTGGAGGCCAACCACCAATGTGAGGCGCCGGGCGGCGACCGGCGGGACGGCGTATAATTTCGCGGCTAATGGAGTCTCGCGATCTAAATTGGGATTCCGTCACTCCTCCACATTTGGCTGGGACCTGTCATTGCCAGTGCCGACCGGCAACGAGGACCGAGTAGACCACACCCATCATCATCATCATCATC
>PUHP01000993.1:1818-16509 GCA_006783085.1 Colletotrichum shisoi | reverse complement strand
TGCCTAACCTGTGACGTAGCCCTTTGTAAAGGGGGAGATTGCTGGTACCTTTGGCATAAGCAAAAATAACTGTAAATAGAAGTACCATACATCTAAAGCATCATTTTAGGCCCTCATTGGTTATTTCCCCGCATATCTGGTGGGGTATGTAGCCTTGCCGCGTTTGATGGGATAATCTAAGATAGACTATGGCCTGCGCGCCTGCCAAGGCGAAAGTGTAGGCTGTTGCCGCCCCCTTTCGCCGGCGCTGGGCGTCGCCCCACTTTTACCTCGCTTATCCACTCTCCTTCCGGAACCGGATTAATCCCGTGTTCCGGTGCCGATTCCGATCCGACAGAAAGTTCGCCAGTAATACAATTTTGTGCTATCCAAGTAACTCCGTCCGTAGGTATTTAATGACTGCTCTCCTCGCATGTGGCCTGTGACAAGTCGATTAGAAGCCCCCAGCCGGTCTACCCCTTTGAGCTGCACAGACGCAGTCCAAATCGTCCGGGGCAGATACCTCGCCGAGAAGACAGCGCACGATGCATACACGGGCCTTAAGAAGTCCACTTGGTGGACTCTTTGATTTATCGGGGTCCAGCAGCCTTTCTGCACGAATGCTGGTTTGTTGTGAAGCGATTTTATCGGTCCTTTGAGTCTGTGCGGCCGTGTATTCCTAAGCTTACAGGATACCTAGCTTTACTAATTAATACGTCTCTTAGTAATCAGTTTCAACTACAGTTGTTTCTAATTCAGTGATTGTTTGCGCCGCCGAAGCGGACCATTGTGGACGCGTTCAAGGCGATGCTGGAGGAGTAGGTGTTGACAGACGCTGCGCGTTTTGGTTAGAACTGCTGCACAGTAGTTGGCAAACAGCTAGCTAGCTTACTCCGCCAGTTCAATGGAAACTGCGTTGCATTGATGTCTCGGATCCCTGCAGTGCTCGGCCCACGATGACGAAACTGTTGAGGTTGCTACTTTGAAGAACCCGCTCAGGTAAGATATTAAAATTGAGGATTTTCTACATGCTGTCAAGAGCGAGAACTCTGGCAGGGATATTGGACTGCACTCAGACAAGGAAGAAAAGTCTGTAATTTGCATCTAGATGAATAGCATGCATAGCTTTCTGAAAAGCAGTAAGCTTGTTTTGTCGCCTTCGAATTCTTAGCAACTTTTTCGACGATACGAGGTAGATGAGACTGATGAAACATCGATACAAGTACCTACCAGTGGCAGCAATTCTGTAGGCCCTATTTGCTTTTTTTTCTTTCTTGTTTTTTGAAAAAGTTGATATCTGTTCTCATTGTCCTGATGAACATTCCAATGAATGTTGAGTCCCCCATTTTTGATAAAGGCTGTTCAGAAAGTCAGCTGAGCATGTCTGAGCTTACAATGCCAGGGGAACTAGATGTCCTAGCAAAACTAGCTGAATCCATCAAAGCAGCCTCATTCTGTAGACTTTTCCGTGACCAGGGAGGTCCAGAACTTGATTCAAGAGAACAAATAGGCTGAAATTACCCTCCTTGATGTATTGGAAGTCGCCTCCAGATTTGCGAAGAGACTGGCCGCAGTGAGATAACGTTACATCTATGACTCTTGACTAAATATTTAGTAGTGCCGCAGGACCCAGAATAAGAAGATCTTTCTATGCTGTAGAATATGTTGCTTTCTTTCCTTAGCGCCCAACCTACAACTGATAGGGCAGCTTTGTGTTCGTAACATAACTATGAGCTCAATTGATAGATTTTCTTTTTGGTTCTCAAGGAAGCTCCTGTTGAGGGGCATGGGTTGCCGAGCAAGACAATGTAACTGAGAGCTTGGCTCGCATATAAGAGTAGAAAATAACAGTGTGAAGCCAAGTTACGGTGCTTGCTGCGAATCACAAATGATAGAGCCAAGTTTTTTACTATTCCTTACCCACCATACTCTATCCCAAACGGTGCTGTAACAACACAGTCTTTCTGAGCCTGGGGGCCCGGTGTCCGTTCCCAGGCTCTCAAAGCGCACACTTTGAATTTGTATGGCCCCTCGTCCGCCCAGGAACCATTCTCCAGCTGCCCACTCCACGTGAGTAAATTCGTAGTCGAGCGGCCGAAGCCCCCGGGCTTGGCAGTCTGGTCCGGGGAAAACACCGGGACACCCCGATCGTTTCCCGCGGCTGCAGCCGGGAACACCTCAACAGTAAGCGCCCGACTGAACATCGCCAGCTCCACATTCAACGTTGGAAGCAAGGTCGAAGCGTTCATGTACGTCTTTGGCGCTCGATGACCCTGGAGCAGAAATGTCGTGTTGGGTGAGATGGGTACGGCATCATAAGACTCGCCTTCGGCCTGCTTCGCAGTGGCGGCGGTGACGAACGTCTTGTTCCAGCCTGGAGGCATGACGGCCATCTGACGCATCGAGCAACCGATCCCCATGTATGATATGGTCAGTCCAGCGTCGCTTCTGCCATCGTTGACACCAATGAATCCGCTGTAAAGAGGACAACGGGATCTCAGGTCGTCCAGAGTCTTGATGTCCGCCGTTACCCTCACCAACGCTGTCTCGCCGGGCCCGATACGTAGTGATTGAGGGGATACCGTGATGTCCGCGTGTCTGCCTGCGAGTAGATTCTGCAGAAACTCCTCGGAAGCCAGCGAGGAGGAGTTGTCTCTAGTCTACGGTGTGATGCCCCGCCTATCGGGGGACAAGGCGAGGACGGTGACGGCCGGCCTGTGGGAGAATATGTACTCCGCCGACTCGTTTCCATTGTTTTGTACTTGGAAAGATGCGCTTCCAGTGAAGAAGTCGGTGTCCTTCCATGCCCGATGAGAACTCGAGAGCGCGCGGTCTTGGTCCTGGCCGCCCCGAGGGCATCGACGACGCCGTTGCCCTGTTGCGCAACGGGGGCTAAGAAATCACATGTCTTGTTTGTCCCGTCGTTGAAATTGAGCGGTCGTGCCGTGCTGGTGAGCAACCTCGAGATCTCGGAGGAGCGGAGACCGGGATGGACTTGCTTGACAAGTGCTGCGCAACCGGCGATATATGGCGCGGCCATCGACGTGCCGGACAGAGTACCAAATCCACCCCAGCTGCGACGGATGGTTGACCATATGCTCTGCTCGGGAGCCCACAGAGACGGCATGCTGTCTCCCAAGCCAGTCGGGCCCCATGAGCCTCGTCCGTTAACTTGACCAGGAGGCAGAGAATTTTCGCCCACTTTGATAAAGGGAACTCCGCGAAAGCCCGAGTCCATCATCATTGTTACTTCAGATCCCTCGGACAGCGCTCGCATCAGCTCTTTTCCAACAGGTGCAGTAACCGAGCCGGCGCCTAGTATTCCGTCAAACGTGTTGTCGAGCTCGAAGAGAGGCTGGTCTACGTTGTCGTAGATGAGCACGTAAGTGGCACCTCTGGCTGCCATGCTCTTCATCTTGACGTCGAATGTACAGCCTCCTCGTCGAACAAGGACCACCGCGGTTTCTGAGAGCGGCGGGTCGTTTTCAGAGCTTGAACATGCGTCGTCCGGTACTGACGTGTCAAGAGTCGTCGCTTGTAAGGATGGAGAATCCGGGAATCTCCCTGGAGTCGCGGGAGCCCAGGCAAAGTCCGTCGACTGCGACTCGCCAGTTGTTGCGTTTTCAACCACAGAGCTTGCTCGAGGTCGGCTTTGCACCGAGTACGCCGAGTTGACTGAGCCGACGGCCAAGACGTTCGGGGCTGACGCCGGTGCCTTGGCCGAGAAAGGGCCTTGCCATCCGTAATTACCGGCGGCCACCACGACGAGGACGTTTCCTTCCTGCGAGATCCTCGCAAGGACTTCGGATAAGGGGTCTGAAACTTCTTCGTTAACCGAATTGCTCCAAATCCTGTCGTCTGGTCCGTTAGAATCTTACTTACCATCAGGGTAAGGACCCGTGTTCAGAGTCAAAGAGAGAGAGACAACATCCACCTTCCTACTGTAAGCTATGAGAACCGCTTTGATTATGATATCCGACTGGATAGGAACCCTGTTGCCCCCGGAGACGCGATAGTGTCCCAAGCTGGCCTCGGGGGCTACGCCAACAAACCCGAGAGATGGCAGTTCACCAGCGACGACGCCTTAAACGTGCGTCCCCGTGGTCTGTACACTCGGTGTAGGGATCGAGATCCAGTTGCGGAGCATCCCCGATCTGCCAGTTGTCGCCAACGAGGTCGATGCCGTACCGAATCTTGTAGCCTTCTCCCTTGCTGCCGCCGAGAGCAGGGTGACCATAGTCTACGCCTGTATCGACCATGGCAATGGTGAGTCCCCGCCCGAAAATGCCCGCATCGTGCAAGTCCTTGACACCAGTCATGCCGTGCAGTATGCTGGCGTTCACTGGTTGATCGTGTGTGTTCGCTCCGGTCGTCGAATCATTGCGCGACGCCGGCAGGTAAGACTGCGATTTCCAGGTCTTGACGACTCCGCTTACAGAGTTCAGGCATTGGGTATAGTCACCATGGCCATCGGCGTTTTCGATGTCTATTGAGAATCCGGGGATCAGTTCATTCTCATAGTCTTGACGGAATTGCAACTTGGCGCTCTGAGCGCACGATGCTTCGTCAGAAATCAACTTCTTGACAAGATCAATATCCTGCAGAAAGTGTGAATTCACAATGGATCTGCGAATGCTCTTCAGTATCTCTTCCCACCTCTACACTGGATACCTCCACTATATACTGCTGCAGCGACAAGACACCTAGATAGAATGTCGAAGACAGCAGACAGGCGTAGGGCCACATTCCGTCAGGTCAGCCGTCACTTGGGTTTAGCTGCTGTGATGTCTGCTGATCATTCCAGTAAAACTTTTCGAAACTGCAGACTTCACGTTGGCCGTGTTTTGTTGTTCTCTTCAAGGATCTGCTCTCATGGAGTCTTGTGAATCCTTCATTCTTGCCGTCTGCGAGGCCGTTGTGCAAGGAATCCCATACGTTTAAGCCGGCGCCGTAGAACGTCGGCAATTATCCATCACTTTAGTTTCGTAGACCGCGTCTAACACGCTGCATGACTAACTGAGAAGATTACCCTTTTGTTCCCTTGTAGGACCACCCGGCCGCTGAAGTCCATAGTAATACTGTGGCAACAACCTTACCAACATTCGCACCGCGGCCCGCGGGAGCATGTCGTCATCCCATCCGCGGAAAGAAATATACAAGGGGACTGTACTCAACAAGCTTTGGAACTACCCGGGCTTTCAGCGATGGTTTCTTGGCTGAAACCAGCTTAGAACGAAACTTTGACGAGCGCCCGGAATATTTAAGCTCCATTCAAGAGCAAACTCACGCCGCATGACTTGGAACTGAAACAGGTAGAAACCCTTTGGACCGGCGAGTCACATTCTCCGCTGACTGACTAGAGGCAGTACATCGTACAAGTATGCCCTGAACTCACCCTCAGGCCAGGTATCCCGCAAGTTGAAGCCAGCTAGCCCTGTCCCCGTGAGTCCGAATAGTGAGTTCGAGTGCGTAATTAGATGTGCTCCTGCCGGGATAACTGTGGCCGCAAGTCAACAGTCTATTTTAGCAGGCAGGGAGGGGTGTGTCGCTTTTGCTCATGACCGCAATAGTACATGCTCCGTGTAGGTGTGGGACCATGCTGTCCCTGTTCCGAAGTGCAACGATTTTGGTACCAGATTCTTTTGGGATAAGCCTGACATTCTTACGTGATGTTGGCGCAGAAATGGACTCGCAGTTGCTGTCGTGGCTTATGCGGGCATCACGAGTCTGTTACGGTCTGCGCTGACACGGGAAGTTGGACAAATCATCCTCCTGATTTAAAACCTATCGCGAGCGGGACTCTCGCCGAACGGAGAAGTTCTGAGGTGGAAATATTCTTATATCCCAAAAACCTATATGCCCTCCACTAGTCCGGTGTGTTTTTTTCCCTGCAGGTATGTATACCTAACAGTCTGACGTATGACTTTTCTTCACTGCGTACTGCGAAATCAATCCCGTATAAGACGCCAGGTGTCAAAATTAGATCAAAGCTAACATCTTGTAGTCTAGTCCTTCCATCAATTCTCGACGAAGCTAAACGCGTAAGCATGAAGTGGTTTTACAACTTTGTAAATAGACACCGCTATTCCGTGGTCCCCGACTCCCGAACCGCGAAAGGGGGAAAAGAACTCACACCGCATCGGCAACCCGTCTCCAAAACAGCAATATGGGCTCTGATCTTGGGGCTCGTCTGGGCCGTCTCTCTCGCCGCCATCTTCGGGTAACTACAGGGGCCCGACGTACAAGTACGACACAACCGACCACCGCACGAAGCGGTGCGGCAAGACGGCAGCGGAAGCCAGAGCCCGCGGCTGTCACTTCGATCCCGTCAGCTTCGCATGGCTTCCGGAAGAGTGTCTGGATCGAGAATTGGCCGATGAGTTCCGCGCCGTGAACTGGACTCTGTACGCGGACATCAACGCCACGAGGGCCATTTCGGAAGAGGAATTCTCCGATGATCGAACGGACACGTTTCTGACGAACGAGAACCGTCGCCTCCACTGCGTTTACTCGTGGATGCGGCTGCACCGATCGATGCAGGCCGGGAAGCCGCTGCACTCGGGGTTGAGCTGTGATCACACCAGGTATTGCGGGTCGGCTCTGACGGCTGATCGGCCACCGAAGGAAATCATCACAAAGGCTCTGGTGATTTATCCTGCGTGTTGAACAAGGATTGACAGGCCGGCAAGCTGGCCGGTAACCTCAGAAGGAATCGTCCGGGAGCACACCAGGTTTCGCCAACAACACTTTTTCAAAAGCATAATGTGTTTGTTTAGTTTACTACTGTTGGTATCACAGGTCACTTAAGTGAACAAACGCTTCAATAGATGAGGGTATTCATAGATTCTGGTGTGTAGAAGAGAGGATCTAAAGTGAAGGGCAGGAAGGACGAAGGCCGCGATATGGCTGCCCGGCGGACCCACTCTGACAGAGATGGATCCGTGTGATCTAATTAGCCCAGCCAGGCCGACGTCTCCACTTTCCCATCAATAATCCAATCAGTATTCCAACACTAGCAGTCTTCTAGTTATTACTACTAGCGCTATTAGATTATACCTAAATCTACCCTTGAAATAACAAAATACCTATTTTGCTGAAATACAGCAAAAAACGCAATAAAAGCAAAAGTATAATACTTTTACTAGGCTAGAATAACCACGCAGCCAATCGGCTAATCGCGGCTAATTGCTCTAGTCTGTAAAGTAAATGTTCTATTACCATCCCTATCCTTATGCCCTATATAAATCCTCCTTTTGCCTATTACCTTTGTATAACCTATCCTTCTATCCGTACGTTGATCTTGTTGTTGCTTATAAGGCCCTTAAGGGCCTGGTTTAGTAATGCCTTTATAAAGGCGTTAGCTAGATTGTTACTGCTATTAATCTATTATACTTTGTGGAGCTCGCGTCGCTCATATAATTACTAAAGTACTATAATGTTAATTATTAACCTCTTTTCCTTTATTATGCCCAGCTTTATAAGGCATTTATATAACAAATAGGAGTCAGTATAGATAATTATAGAGATAGGAGGAAGACTTAATTAATTAGTAATTATCCTTAAGATAGTATTAATTACATAGGCTATATTAACACCTGCAACTATACTATATACCTTAGAGGCCAGTACGCTACAGGTCACGCGTTTTAACTTTGTGGAGGAGAAATGGATAATATTTCTAGTAATTATGAAGGTATTGTTGTCTACCTGTTTCTTGTTGGCGAGGACAATAATGAATCTAAGCTAGGATGTAAAGTTAACGTTATTTACAAAGGATCTATTAATAAAGACAAATAGCTTTGCAGTAGGCAGGTTAATAGGTATGAAAGTAAGGCTGCAATCTAGGTAGTCTATCTACTATTTAAGGCGTTAGTTGAGGTTCTCGTAATTGTTAATTAAAGGGTCTTGGTGTTAAGCTGCGGATGAAAGGTTAAAGCAGGCTTCAGGCTGGCAGATTAACACAATATATGCGCTGCAGGCCTGTTGCTTAACGTATTTCTGCTTTGCGTCAGGACCATTGATTAAGACAAGGGTAAGCTTGTTGCCCTACCCTTTCTGACGAAGAGTAAGGGTATTCCCGCCTGTTAAGCTCAAAGTACTACTATTAAAGGTGAGGGGATTAGACGTGGTGAGGATCTCCTTTGCCTTTACTGTAAAGGCTGCCTTTTTAAGCTGCTCTTCCTCCTTGCGTGAGAAGGCTTTGTCTAACAGGCTAAGGGTATTATTAGTCTACATACTAACAATCCTAAAACCATTACTTTTATTAAAGGAAACTAGAAGGCAAGGGTTAAACAACAAAGTCTCCATCTAGAGATTCTCTCTGTGATAGCCATAGTACGTTACCTACCAGTAGGTGCCAGCCTCTGCAATGCTGTATAAGGGCTTAAGGACAGTCATAATAGTGCTAGGTAGGTATCTGTGGCGGATTTAAGGTGGTAGGTAGGTAAGGATGACCCTATTTAAGGCAGTCTGCAATTGAACGTACGCCTGCGTGATGTCGTAGATCCAAATAGAGTAATCAGCACCAATGAGTGAAGGGGCAAGGGCAAGGATTAGTTATTAACTTGCCCTTTAGATTGTGGGCGATTGCGTAAGTATTGTCTCCTTGCTGCAATTGTTATAGCCTTAGATTATAAGTCGCAATTTCTTATACAGCGTAGTAGTTTTGTTCTTAACCTCATTGACGATTTGTGACTTGAAGATCCTGATCCTGCTGTGCTTATTCTCATTATATAACGCAAATCCAAACACGCTGCGGTTAATAAGGGAATTAACCTCTTTTGTTATTAACTACTTGAAAGGGGTACTAGGGGTTGTAATAATCCCTTTCTCGCGCAGCGTCACAGCAAGCTTAAGATCTACCTGCTCTTTGCTTGTGAGGAAGGTATCTGCAGTATCGTCCTTAGGGGTACAATCGTTAATGAGGTTAGAAAAGGCGTCCTTGCGTTGCCTACCTTGTTACCTCACTAGGCTGGTTGCAATAATAATCTTGTTTAGGATCTCTTTAGCAAGGGGGTCTATCTTATCCCTCTTATTACAGCCTTGAGGGCCTTCCTCCTCCCTATTAGCATGGATGTCGTTATTATGCTTATAGGCGTTATAGAGGTAAGGCTTAATGATAGTTAATTAAAAAGACCTTAGGCTATAAGGTATTTTAAGGGTGTAAGTCTTGCTATTAACAGTAATAAGTGTAAAGGGCCCTTGCTACCCCTTTTTCTTGCGCTATATGCGGACCTCTAATTAAAGTGGGAGGTATAGCGTTGGCGACGTATCTAGGCTATTTCTTGTAGCTAGCGCTTTAGTCACCTAGCGGGCTGCGTGAAGGTGTCTAATCTTATTAGCGGCCTTTTGAACAGCTTTGGCGCGTTAAGTGATCTTAGGTAAAGGAGGGGATTTATTAGTAATCTGAGGGTATAATCTAAAGACGAGAAGGGTAGGGATAATGCTATTTAGGCTAGTAGTATTATTAATAGCCTTAACAGCCATTTAGAGCGCCAGCTCTAGGTTAGTATTTAGGTCTTTGGCCCTGATGATCTCATACGCGCGACGCAGAGGGGCATGGTATCTTTCAACCTTTCTAACACTGTTGTGAGCCTTGATAGGGGCCTCTTTAATAGAGATTAATATACCCTTAGCTAATTAATGAAATTTGTTAGATTAGAAATTTATACCTACGTTAGTAACAATCTAGTCTAGTAATCCTTAATAGACGTTAATCTAGTATATCTGAAGGGCTTCCTATGTGTGATAAGCAGAGAGGTCTTTGAGAAACCGTGCTGCGTTGAAGGATGTAGTAGTATTAACGACGTGAAGGACAGGATAGTTACCCTTAACGTACATGACGTCAATAATAACTTCAAAGTTAAAGTAACAATCATCACAAAGAGTAAATTTGAATTATGAGGGGGTAGGGGCGTAAAGTTAGCAACGTTAGTAGACTTTAGTTAATCCTTTAAGCAATTTTCTTTTAATTAGATAGCTAGCCTGTTGTAGTACCTTATAAAGTCAATTAACAGAGGGATAGCTAAATTAACAATAGAGGCGTTGCAATTTACCCTCTGTAAGGTTATTATAGGAAAGGAATTACTCCTTTTAATGCTTAAGAAGCATCCAAGGGTGGCCCTATTTTCGCACAATAGGTATGATAGTCTTACCCTAATAGAGGACGTTGCGGAGGTTATTAAATCATATACTAAGTCAATCTATATCTTTAAGGTAGAAAAGGAAGGGGGTATTTAATAAGATGACGTGAAAGGGGATCTCGCTGATTAGGGTCAGGATAGTGATGATACCTATAGATGTGAGGGGATCACTACTGCTGAATTAAACAACGGCCTTAGTTGGCAGAGTAGTTATTGTAATAGTTAGCAAGGCCTGTTAAAGGGTAAGGTATTAAGGGTGGCCTGCTATAGAGAAGCCTGTAGCGCCTAAGTCTAGCATAATGCTGTGAAAGGTTGAAGGGCTGTAATGGCCTTTAAGGGTGAAGGTGTTGGAGCCCTTGTGTTGTTGGCGATAGTCGTCCTTTGTTAACGCGTGAAAAGTCGATCAATTGGCTAGGGCTGCAGTGATAAGGCTACTGTTGGAGATGGTATTAAAGAATAAGGTGAAGAAGGATTTGCCTTTATTATCATTACTAACATTACCCTTAATTGCTTAAAGGTATTGCATTAAAGGCTTATCTAGCGCGTTAAAGTCTTTAATACCTTTGTGCTATGCTAGGAAGTGGTTATACGCAGGGATTAAGGTATTACGTATGTTGGCGTTGCTCTTGAAGTTAGTGTATGCCTTGTGCCTTTCCTCTGCTGTATGCTTTGTTAACTAGCAGCCTTGTTTCTTATAGATGTAACACTTCTTTATTGCAGTTAGAAGGGACCTTTAATTACCTATTTTGCCTCCTTAAAACAATGATTAAGGGCGCCTGAATTAGGCATCTTTGCTGTTGCTGTTGAACTTTTGATCTGTAAAGTATTAACCTTTAGCAGCCCTGTCGGCAGGGGGTATGTTACTTGTAAAGTAGTAAGGGCTGGCGTTAATTGCTATTAACGTACCAATTGCTAATTAGAGTTGACTGCAGACTCCATTATACGTAGGCGCTAGGCTAAATAGAGCTAATTCACAGGCCTTAACGCTGCGGTAGGCGTTAAGTACCTGAAGCTGAAGAGAATCTTTAGTATTATACGCGGTTGGGAGGGCTTATTAGATAGTACTGAGCTTGTTAAGCATTACTTCAAGCACCTCTATCTTTAACTTACCTAGGTTGTCAACAATAACGCAGTTAAAGGTAGTGTTATACTATTTAGTAAGGTAGGCCTGACAGCTTTCCTTAGTCTTAAAGTATAACTTTACATAAGAAGCTATTGCGTGAAAATTGATAGGGGCCTGATTGTTATAAAGGTAATTGAAATAGAAGGCTAAGGCCTTGTTGTAGAGCATAATGGAGAAGGTACTAGCGAAGTACCTCCACAGTATACTAGCTTTATAATAGTTATTACAAAAGATAAGCATCTTTAAGTTAAAGACGTTATATATCCCTCTGCTGTATTTCATCTCGTTTGTATACAGCTTTATTAGATTAGTAAGCTACTTTAAAGGAGGTATCTAATTATTAAGGATAGGGTTATGTTAATAATAATAGAGGAGGGTATTTGTTAATAGGTCTATTAGAGGAGGAGGAGGTCTATTACAATTACGTAAGGGGTTTTGTTAACTAGTTGTAATAGGCTAGCCTCCTTAGATGTTATTAGTAAAGGCCTTGTTATTAAGGAGGGTTTTAAACAATTAGTGCTTATTAGTAACTTTATTAATCTTAGCCTAAGTCTATACGTAAAATCTCTCCTAGCTAATAACGTTAATAACGTTCTTTGCAATACAACTCCTATCTATCTTAATGTATACACTATTAGCGCAAAGATAGTTATAAAGGATTGTTATGATTAAAGAAGGGGTCTTAATAAAGGCCTCTTTAGGCCAGGCTTTAAAGTCTAATTGAAACTCTAACTATAAGTCTTGCCCTGTTAGGCCCTCCCTAGCATAGTATTTAATAAGGAAGGCAACAACAGATGCTACCTACAAAGGCGTACTACTAGCCCTTGTTAGATTAAAGGAGGACCATTTCCCCCATATATTATAGTTAACATCCCTAGAGATCTTAACAGGTATGGGGATAGTGTAACCAATACTTAGCTGCAGAGGGGGTAAAGGGGGCGTCAACAAGGCTTCAGCCATTGTAACAAAGGGATTTAGATAGGTAGTCTAACTACGTCTTAAACCTAGGCGTTTCCCCTAGGCTAAGGCTATAGGGGTGTATATAGACGTTAGAGGTCTAACAGCTAATTATCTAAAACCTTTACAGTAATTACCTTACAGCCTAGTACTAATAATAGATACTTAATATTTATATAATTATAGGAGATTATTATAAACGATTAGGAGTAAGAAGGTAAGAAGGTGAATGAAGTGTATGATAATTAATAATAATGAAGGATAAAAGATGAGATTAGCAAATTGAAGGACGTCTTATATCTTATCTAGCCAAGGGCAGTCTAATTAAATAGACGAAGGGCCTAATAAAAAGGACGGATTAGAAGGAAGGTAATCCAAGCTATTAAACAAAGTCGTTGTCGTTATCCACAGCTGCTGTTTGCTTATAGCAGAATTTAAAGGAAGGTTAGTGAAGCGAAGGAGGAGCTTTTAACCTATTAGGCACTATTTACTTAAAAAGAGGGGAGTCTAGGCTACCCCATTACAAAAGCCTTGAGAAGGGCTAGGTTGCCCTTCTTTACCAGAGGTAAAGGGGGTAATAATAGTAAAGGGATTTAATTAGGGTAAAGTTGCTGCTAAAGGAGAAAAAAAGGGGGTAAAGATCCTACCTACGGTAAGAGGGTACTCTAGATCTCTCAATAAGAGGGTACTCTAGATAACAGTCAATTAACTAGCTTTACAACGTCTACAAAGGTCTTTGTAATAGTTATGCGTGATAGATGCTCTTTAAGCTAGTTACCCTTAGTGGCCTTTATGACGTCAATAGTGGCTAGTTGGGTTGTTTCTTCTAAAGATTTAAGGTTATTGTTAAGGCCCTAGGCACTTTTCTATCAGGCAGTTACCTAATTACTTATAAATAGGTCTAGTAATAGCTTTATTAGCATAGGTTTAATTAGTTAGGCTATCCTTTAGCTAAACAAATAGGAGGACTAGGGGTATTAATTAATCTATCTCTTCTATTAACCTTACTAATCTACAGTATTTGAGTGGTAACTTATGAGGTTAACTACTAATTAGTGTTAGTATTACAGGTTACTTAAGTGAATGAATGCTTTAATAGATGAGGGTATTTGTAGATTCTGGTGTGTAGAAGAGAGGATCTAAAGTGAAGGGCAGGAAGGACAAAGGCTGCAATATGGCTGCCTGGCGGACCCACTCTGACGGAGATAGATCCGTGTGATCTGATTGGCCCAGCCAGGCCAACGTCTCCACTTTCCCATCAATAATCCGATCGGTATTCCAACAACTACGCTATCTGAATAAACAGGCAATCCATTTCATGTCAATGAAACCAGCTTGATGGGAACTTTGCCGTGAAACGACCCGACAAATCATGATGTGATAGTCCCGGGCCAATTTACCCCGCGGCTCTCCCAGACTAGGTCTGCAGCCACGTCCTGCTGGAGAGGAACAGGAGCTTGGCTGCGCCGACGAAGATACAAATCAGCGGGACCAATCGCTGTGTCCTGTTCTAACAGACTCGTTGGGTAAATACAAATGTATGTATGAGTCTTTCGAAGTCTCTGTCAGTCACTCTGGTGCATCATGCTGAAGAAAACCTGCAGCGGTAGATAGATAGCCTTGAATTGACTTGTAATTACACCGCTGCGAGTGTTGTTTGATCCAGCGTCAGTCTATCCAACTGCCCGGAAATGTGGCTTGGGTACACCAGCTCCGTCCTCGTCTCGTTCATACCGGCTTCCAACAGGAACATCTTTCCACAGTTGCTTGATGTGGTCTTCCATCCCTCTCCTAAACGACATGACAGTCCCGAGGAGACGCTGGCGGAGCTGCTTCCTCCATTCAAAGATGCAGTGCGTCATGTGCTGCTCGTAGGTAAACCTGACCGTCCTCCCCGGCTCAACCAAGGTCGACAGCATGCTGACGTTGACAGGCGTCGTCTCGCCGTAGATTTCCGCTTCGTAGTACCACGCCCCGTCGCTCCCCGGGCCGGAGCGTGCGAATTCTCGGGTGAGCTCCCGGTCTACGCGCTCCGGGCGCATCCAGCCGAGCTCGAGCTCGTCGAAAACGCAACCCTGGGCCAGTCCTTCGGCTGCTGTGACTCCGCAGTGGCACTGGATGGACGGAGGCCCCCGCAGCCATTGAAGGAACCGAGTTCCCGCGTCGTTCGCTCCCCAGACGGCAAAGACAGCCAACAAGAACAGGTAGACCAGACGGATCGTTGGTGGGGGGGAGGTTCAGAAGAGTGAAAACCCGGTTTGCTGCCATCCGAGTGCGACACTCCTGGCGGGTATTAGTGAAGGAGAACGAGCCGGGACAAGAAATAGACATGTGACGTTTTCAACGGATTTCCTCCAATACCATGAAAAACGAGTCAAGGTATTCACAAGTTATCAATAAATACAAGCATTTCCCCTGTTGTCCAGCAGCACCTCGTGAGCTTGAAACATGTAAAGGCCCGCCTACAGGCCCCCCCCCCCCCCCCCCCCC
>PUHP01000991.1:0-13819 GCA_006783085.1 Colletotrichum shisoi | reverse complement strand
AGGCCCTCTTCTACTTATATTTTGCTAGCAATATTAGCGTAGGTTTTCTTGCAGCTGTAATAGTCTTAGCACACCTTCTAAACAACCGTATTAGCTACAGCCTCTATTACCTTCTTTAGATAGCTAGGTTAGGGAGCGTCTTTAACGTATTTAGGTTATATAGTAAATGCTCCTACTATAGGGTTAAAGCCTTACTTTTTAGCCTAAAGGAGGATATCCTTAACTATATACTATAAAATCCCTAAGGTAATTACCACTTTGTTAGCAGACTTGCTTACTAAACGGCTACAAAGGGCTAAAATAACTACCTATAAATAAGGGTTAATTTAAGCTATTATTGTAAGGCAAAAGGTAGGTGAAAAGGTGGGCGTTAGCGCGTTACAACCGATTAAAAAGTGGTGTTTTTGTTGTTGTGAAAAAAAAGGAGGAAAGTTAATAGGGGCCCTAGTTAGAAAAAAAGGATGACTGAAATAGGCTTCTATTATTGGCTTGCTAATAAATAAGTGGGCTGTGGGCGCCGGGGGCAGCCTTGGCACTTTCCGCACGGTTTATTGACACGCTCCTCTGTACTTTCCCCCCTTAACTCTGATCCTCCCCTTAATTCCGATCCGGAGGCCGTCGGCCTGATATCCCCAATAACCAACAATTGTATTACGAGACCCTTACACGGCTAGATACCCCCTTTAGTGATAAGCAATTACTGCATTTAGTGTCCCCTCTCCACCCTCCGCAACCTACTGTACCCCTGGATTGATCGCCACTTTTCGCAGCCGCGACACCTCCAATGCGGCGGAAGTGGCAGCACATGGCTTGTTCTGGTTGATTAGGTCGAATGTCTCCGGGCCGACTACGATATTCTGAGCAGGGCCGTTTCCTCGTTCCACACAGAGGTGCACAGGATGCCCTCACCGCATGCCAGTACTCCGGCCACCTTCTCGAACGCAGGCACGTCGAAGTCGCAGTCGCAGCCGCAGCCGCAGCAGTACCGCCACCATCTCCCAGACCAGCAACAGAACCACCGATATCTGCCCCAGCAGGCCCATCAGTTCCATCGGATCCATCCCTCGTGGACGCAGCAACAGCTACAACAACAGCAACAGCAGCTCCAGTCAAATCATAGGCAGCACAGACTATCCCGGTCGTTCCCCTCGTCGACTTCTCACCTAGCTACCCCTCGATATCAGACCGGCACACGCTCCGACCGACCGCAGCCTCCGGTCTCTTCTTCGCTAGGTTCTCGTCCCGACCCGGGTACAGAGACATCGTTCTTGCGACAAACACCTTCTCCCCTTCCTCGAACCTCATCTCTCCTCCCACCACCACAATATTCTACCCAATATTCGACGACCGCAATAGATATAGCCCACGAGGGCACCGTCACATACCCCAAATTCGACACCGAAACCTCGTCATACCTTGGACCGTCCATCAACCACTCCCGTTCGAGCAGCGCCCGTTTGTCGACCGAGGGAATCCGAGACCCTAACCACTGGTCTGCCTCTACAGCCTCGAGCCGAGTGTCGGTGGCCAACTCTCATGCGCGCCGCGTGAGCATCGACACATCTGCGCTGCCTGTTCCTAACAGCAACTCGGCAACGAACCAGTCGCCCCAGAAACTGCCGAGACATAGAAGACGGTCCAACTCTAGCGAGGCTTCTTGGGACACATACAACGGTGGCGACAGGTTGCGCGCCTACTCACCCTCCGGACCAACTTGTGCCGAAGGCCTTTCTACGGGTTTGGTACCACATCAGCTTGACTTTTCCCTGACCACCGTTCCATCGCTCTCCAGAAACGCCGCGACGGCGACATCGGGTACGTCACGAGCTTCCGAGAGCGACTACGCAACTGAGCAAAACCAAGCCTGGGATGCATTCTCCGGCGCTG
Organism: Colletotrichum shisoi; assembly: GCA_006783085.1. Classification (NCBI taxonomy): domain Eukaryota; kingdom Fungi; phylum Ascomycota; class Sordariomycetes; order Glomerellales; family Glomerellaceae; genus Colletotrichum; species Colletotrichum shisoi. Next base: position 11,932 of record PUHP01000991.1, on the reverse strand, counting down.
GCCGGAGAGGATCAGTCGTACCGGACCCATATCAGCTACCTTTTGCAGCCATGTCGTCCGATCGCAGTGGGGAGGCCTCTTTGATGAGGGGCCACTCTCGTAATCGGTCTCAGACCGCCAAGGGGAGTACCGATACCACTGGATCTACCCGTGGAAGGGATAGAGGAAACAGGCCCCCATCACAGAAAGCCATGCTTTCGCGGGCACTCCAAAAAGCAAACACGGCCGTTCAGTTAGATAATGCACAGAACTTCCAAGGCGCGCGACAAGCCTACGCGGAAGCATGTGACCTTTTGCACCAGGTGTTGGCAAGGACCTCCACAGATGAAGATAAACGGAAACTAGAGGCAATTGTGAGCGAATGGATGGCCGTATGTATGCCGCTCGGGAACTTAAGGCTGACGAGACAATAGCGCCGGACATACACCAGCCGCATCGAAGAATTAGATCAGATGGCTCCTGTCCGGCCAGTGCTAGGAGGGAAAGCACTGCCAGCACGACCCGAAAGCTTGGGATTACGCTTGAACCCCAGTTTGCAATTTGATGATGATGATCTGGAGGAGTCTGGTGGCCTAGAAACCGCGACTCTCACGAGGATATTGAATGAGGGAAGTCGGAGCTCCGCGCATCATGGTGGCCCTGGGCTGGCTATTTCGCGGATGCAAGGACTTGGGGAACCTACGAGAGGACAATCCTCGAGGTTGCCCGAGCAGTATCCTTTGCAGTCCTCGTTTTCGAGGTCACCACTACGTGAACGTACATCAGACGATCAACTGATTCTCCAAATACCCACCGAAGATGCGTATATGCCTCCGCCACTCTCACCGCGAGGACCTCAATCCCCCAAACTCGATGGCCGAGGCAGTCCCGATGGACCGGTCAGATCAGACTTTTCTCTGGCCGCAAGACGAACTAGTCAGGGTCCTCGTCACATGCGAGATTCGAGTCGAGAGTCGAGCTCCTGGTTGGATCCCATTGACGAGTCTGGGGGTTCCGCAAACTCTTCCGTCCACTCACGGTCATCTTCCTCTGTTGTGAGGCGGAAACATATCCGTGCTCCGAGCGGCGCTACGGAAGCCGAGTTTGACGCGGCTTTGGATGCAGCTGTGGAAGCAGCCTACGATGATGGCTACGAGCCCATGGGGTTTTCTGAACCAGAAACCTACGGGTCAGACGACCCCGTCGTCGCGAAAGCGTTACGCAAAGTCGAATTGGCTAAAGAACGTGTTCGTCAAACGGAAAGGGAAGTATTCGAGCAAGTGAATGGAAGAGAACGACGGACGCAGAGCCGAGCAGAACAGCTCGATGGAGATGTCGCACACGAAGACTTTTATGACGACGGGTCTTCTGATGAGGAGGAGCGCATACTTGAGGAGATGACTCGTGATTACTCGGTTGACGAATTTGCCTTCAACCTGGCATCTAATCAAGTCGCAGCCAGAAACTCCGGCTCAAGCGACGTGGCCGAATCTTCCTGGCAAGCGACCGCGGAATCAACTGACGCAACAAGCGCGGATGTTTGCTCGTCACCAACTGATCCCATCGCTACATCCAACTTTCCTGGAGCCGGAAGCCCCGCAGTACCACCCCCAGTACAGGCCTTGCCCGAACTACCTGTAAAAAAGTCGTTCTCGGCATCAACGTCAGCACCAAGGCCCGGGCAGAGTGTGCGGAGTAGACGGATGTCTGGTCAGAACCCCAAGCAACTAAAGATCGAGACATCCAGGTTTTCGCAGTTTGCCGACCCTGGGCGGTGGTATAGTGTAGCTCAAGCATCGAGCGGAATCCATGGAATGGAATTCGAAACCCCCGACATGAATGGCTCGACTGACGTGAACGACTCGGTTGGTCGGCCGTACTCGCCGCCTGAAGGTATAAGTCCGACTCAGCCAATTCCACCCACGCCGCCGCCTGGCCATTCTAGAAGCCAAGACAGCGAAGACTTCACCGGGAGTCATTCCGGCTCGCCGTCTTTTAGGCCCCCCCTGAGGAAGAATTTTTCATCTTCGAGTTTACGAAGCATGAGGAATCGCAATATGTCCTTGTCCAACTTGGACGACGCTTCTGATATGTCCCCTGGTACTCCACTAAGCACGAGCTTTGGTATCAACGGCAGGCACCCGGCGATGCCAACATTGCCGACACCATTGGCGGCGGCTTTTAGGGACAAGATTACGTCAAGTTCTGCCGGCGGCCTATATCTCTTCGATGATAGCCTCCATTCTCCCCAGAGTCCGAGCTCTCCCAACCCACTCCAAACCGATGCCCCGGTGTCGCTGGAACCCTGTCCAACAGACTACATGCTAAGGCCATTTTGGCTAATGCGGTGCTTGTATCAGACGCTCGCCCACCCCCGCGGAGGTTATCTGAGTAACAAGCTTTTTGTTCCCAGGGACGTCTGGAAGGTAAAAGGGGTGAAGATCCGGAACGTGGAGGACAAGGTGGCAACATGTGACTATCTCACGGCAGCGCTCCTTAAGTTGGCGAGGGTTGATACGTGTGATGCCGATGCCGTTCTCGAGGAAATGCAGTTATTGGAGGGCATCTTGGAACAAGTTCAAGCCAGCTTGACGCGAAAGCTGGGGACTGATGTCGGCGTTCAAAGTTCCAGCATGCTATTTCGAGACGCCTCTAACTCGGCCGAGATCGAAGCGGCCATCAGCGTGCCACGTTCAGGCAGCGTCTCGGGGAAATCTTCATCCTTTTCGTGGAGAAGACTCCGACCCAAGAACTCGGCGGCGGGCTTGAACAACTCGTTCAACGCCAAAGGGGCTGCTGTTCCAGAGAGTGGCAAGGAATCTCCGAGTTTGGAGACGCTACCCATGACGGACCATCCAACAAGTCGCCCATCGAAACGAGATCCGAGCAATGCGCAATTTACCGGACCGAACGCACATTATATGGGATCCCTAGCCAGGCTATTCGACGCTGCTCAGACAATCGGTATGAGTTACTCCACGTTGCTTTTTTACTTATCTTTTCGGGGGCCACAAGTGCACTGACAATCACCTGCAGACCAGATTGCCCGTCAGGTCGAGGATCCTGGCTTAAGGCACGCCGATAAGACACAGGTTGGCCTTGAACTGTGCACCCGACACGCGGCAGAGTTCTTTGGCTTCTTCATTTGTCGATTTGTGCTCTCCGATCTGAGTGCATTGTTGGACAAGTTCATCAAGAGAGGGAGTGAGTGGGTTCTTGCATGAGATGAAGAGGCATTGTCGCGAACGGAATTGCTTAGATGCGACGAAGTACGGATGCATGATCTTAGCGCTCGGTGAAGCAATTGTACCGAGTACCGCATCGTGCGTGTTTGATCATGGCTACATTTACGATAGGGGGCACAATTGGGCCAAATTGCAAGGTCCTTCAAACAGAAACAGACGGAGACAACTAACGCCACTGAAGGGGGGAAGCGGTTATTTTGACCCAAAAACTACCTAGATACCAAAAGATGTACAAATCTTACTTTGATCATTATCTCACAGCGTTTAACTAACCTGACATCTTGTAAAGGCATCTATCTATTAGTTGGGCTCCTTGCTGAGACGTTGACGGTCGATACTGGAGACGATCACAGTGCATTATTCGAAGAGCCGGCCGGTGCCTGTGGAGGGCCGGGCGGGCCTGGGCCGGGGCCCGGGGACCCATGCGAGCTTGAATTGACAGTGGCTCTGCTTTTATTTACACTGAGGCCTTGTCTCAATCCTTCATACCCGTCGTCTCTTGCGCCATTGGGGTACTCGAACGACAAGTCTGAGCCTGCTCGATGCTGAAAAAAACACTTTGATGCGTGGCACCCCAGCGACGAGCGTGCGCTTTACGCGGGACCGGTTGGTCGGTATTCCACGCCAATTACAACAACACTTCCGCTCATCCCGGCAGACTTCGACATGCAACATCTCCGCGCAACGGCTACAGCAACACCCGCCTCTGCAACAGAACCCCTCGATATGGAGTCGCCGTGGACAAAACAGGCCTTTCCACTGCTGTTCGCCGTGCTACGCAAAGCCGGCAGCGCCGTCGCGCTCCGCCCTTGAAGAACGAATCCTCGCGATCCCTATCGAGCGGTACCGAAACTTTTGCATAGTAGCCCATATCGACCATGGTAAGAGTACGCTTAGCGACCGGCTGCTGGAAATTACCGGTACCATCTCTGCCAGCGATTCAAACAAGCAGATCCTGGTGAGTAGTGCACAGCCGCACGCTACTGAGGCCAGGAAGCTGACTGAAGCATCCCTCCATAGGACAAGCTAGACGTCGAACGAGAACGAGGTATCACCGTCAAGGCCCAGACCTGCACCATGATATACTGCTACAAAGGGGAGGATTATCTGCTGCACCTTGTCGACACCCCGGGTCACGTTGATTTCCGAGCCGAAGTAACGCGATCCTACGCCAGTTGCGGCGGCGCGCTGCTGCTGGTCGATGCCAGCCAGGGCATACAGGCGCAAACCGTCTCCAACTTCCACCTCGCGTTTGCACAGGATCTAGCTCTTATTCCTGTCGTCAACAAGATAGACATGCCATCTGCCGATGTACCCCGAGTTCTTGAGCAGATGCAAACGTCGTTTGAACTGGACCCTACTTCGGCCGTCCTTGTGTCAGCCAAAACTGGCAAGAACGTGGCGAATATCTTGCCCGCGGTTGTAGAGCAAGTGCCGCATCCCGTTGGCAAGATCTCAGAACCACTGCGGATCTTGCTAGTTGATTCTTGGTACGATAATTTCCGGGGTGTCATTCTCCTCGTCCGCGTCTTTGATGGTCAAGTCAAGGCTGGCGATAACCTAATCTCATTCGCGACCGGCCACAAATACACCGTCGGCGAGGTTGGTATACAATATCCAAACGCCGTTCCGCAAAGTGTTCTTCGAGCTGGACAGGTCGGCTACATCTACTTCAATCCGGGTATGAAGCGGATTCAGGACGCGAAGCTCGGTGACACTTTTACAACTGTTGGGTCGGAGGATATCGTCAAGCCGTATCCGGGCTTTGAGGAACCAAAGCCGATGGTTTTTGTTGCAGCGTTCCCCACTGACCAGAGCGACTACACACGTCTCGCTGACAGTATCAGTCAGCTGGTTCTCAACGACCGAAGTGTTACCCTGCAAAAAGACTATTCCGAAGCATTGGGGGCGGGTTGGCGACTGGGGTTTCTCGGTAGTTTGCATTGCTCCGTGTTCCAGGACCGGCTGAAGCAAGAACATGGCGCTAGCATCATCATCACCGACCCGACTGTACCAACCAAAGTCGAGTGGGCCGACGGATCCGAGACGATATACCAAAACCCGGCCGAGTTTCCCAGTCAGGATGAACATCGGATGCGTGGTGCAACTGTATACGAGCCGTACGTCCGCTGACTTTACTCTACCCTCACCCTCGCCACTAACTCTACCCAGTTTCGTAACGACCACAATGACTCTCCCAGAGGAGTATCTAGGACGCGTCATGGAGCTCTGCGAAAGTGTGCGTGGAGAGCAAAAGAGCTTCGAGTTCTTTCACGCCACTCAGGTTATTTTGAAGTACGATATACCTGCTGCTCAACTGGTAGATGATCTCTTTGGAAAATTGAAGGGTGCTACGTGAGTCACCCGAAATGCTGTATGATCTCAGAGACTGCGCTGACAACTTTGTCAGGAAGGGTTACGCCACTCTGGACTACGAAGACTCGGGATGGCGAGCGAGCCAGCTCACAAAGCTGCAACTTCTCGTCAACAAACAGCCAGTGGACGCAATTTGTCGCGTTATCCACATCTCTCAAGCCGAGCGTCTGGGCAGACAATGGGTAACCAAGTTCAAGGAACACGTCGATCGACAAATGTTTGGTAAGTATCGTCCTGTTGTATAGTGCAATCTTCATGGTGGCGATCTGACACAGAGGTCTACTCAGAGATCGTCATTCAGGCGGTGGCAGGAAAACGGGTTGTCGCTCGCGAGACCATCAAACCGTTCCGAAAGGATGTGCTCGCAAAGCTCCATGCTGCCGACATCACGCGCCGGAAAAAGCTGCTGGAGAAGCAAAAGGCAGGACGCAAGCGTTTGCGGGCCGTTGGAAATGTGGTTATTGACCAGTCCGCCTTTCAGAGCTTTCTTGCCAGGTAGGGAAAATGCCGATTTAGAAACGGACTGGTTCAAAATATCTTGCCTTAAGCTAGCAGTCTAGAGTTCTGTCTCGGCCTGCGAAAGCGCCCCTGCTGTATAAAAGCATGTAAAACTTCGATATAATAATATTCACGGCCCTTGCAGCAATAGTATCCTCCTGTCTTGTTATCTCAACATGCGACACCGGCCCCCACTACAGCTTACATGGCCGTTGTACGATCGTACCCTAGACAAGAGGTATTCGTTACAAAAGCCTATTATCCGACGTCAACGACGTTGTATCTTGACTGTGGCGTTTGCCCTGAGGAGGTGCATCAGGGATTGGCAAATCAGAGCCGATGACTACGGGATCGGGCCAAGACTTGCCGAGCCCCCCATTGAGCGTTGCTTCAAGCTGTTTGAGCTTTGGCTGCTGGCCAGGTTCGTTGCATTCATCCAGCTCAAACACTCTGTAGTCCCCGTTGAAGAACCAGTGTCCTGTTACACCAAGGCGCAAGAAGCCGGAGTGAGAGACGACCAAGATAAGCTTCTCCTTGTGCTCTCGTATATCTTGAACACCAGACCGAGCGCGCTCCAGGATAGCTTCTTTCGTAAAAGCATACTTGGCTCCTCGAGGGGATGTCTTGTCCGGGTATACGGGGTCTACGGCGGAAAAGTCAACCTTGGCAAACTCTGCCCTGAGGTCGTCGACGCTGCTACCCGTATCGCATGGTTTCGCCGAATTCTCTGGTTAAGGTTAGCGATGTGGCCTCCATGCCTCTTCACCTTTCATGGAACCATCCTCAACTCGGCCATTGGTACCTTGCCATCGGGCATCAGCCTGGATGCGCACACCCTTTTCGATCAACCAGTCCAGCGACAGGAGTGCGGTCTGTATTGTCCGTCTCATTGGGCTGACGATGATGAGAGCATCCGTCTCATCTCCGAAACGGTGCAATAAGTCCTCCCTCAATTCATGGCACTGTTCTAAGCCCAGAGAAGACAGGCTAGGGTCATGGATGTTCCAGTCCTGTGTTGGCAAATTAGATCGTTGCACACTCGTGAGAAAGTTGACCATAGTAGGGGTGACTCATGATCAACATTGTGTAGAGCTTGAGCGTGACGTATGAGCACTACGGTATGAGGCATCTCCAATGCTTGAGCGTAATGGGCGGGTTGATATATTGAACTCCAGTTTGTTCCAAGGTGAGTAATACGTAATCGACCTCCTGACCTTTGATCGGGTCTAACACGACGAATGGAGGTATGAGACTTCTCCAAAAACGGAAATTATCCACTTGTACACAAATGCAACAATGGGGTACACTGTCCTAGCCGGCACTTGCACATATTCCTTACATGCACATAAGACGGCTATAGCTGCTTGTCAAGCTCTAGGTAGTGAGTGACGCACGGTGTCGGTACCGCCAGTGGCGCGACGCGACAGCTCCGAAAAGTAACTGGGCAAGCCTTTCGGGATCAAAAGCCGCCCAGTATCGAAAGGTGCTTCAACATCACCGCTACTACCAACGCCATCCTCTCTCTTGAACAACCAAGCCTCGCTTGGGAATCGACAAGCGCTAAGATGTCCGACGTCAGCGAATTGTTCAAGGTGAGCCCGTTCTTGATCTGTGTCTACGATCAGATGCTGACCAGATGGGAAAAGGCCGGCAGCGCTGGAAAAAGGAAGCTTGACGTAGTACGAGATCCCAGTACGTTCTTCCACTTGCGGTCGTGGTACTTTCCTGCACCATGACAGTCAAAACTGACACGGGGAAAGATGAAATATACAAGTCGGTCAAGTTGAGCGCAGCTGATGCCGTCAGTCGACACGCGAGCGCAGAAGATGCAACAGAAGATACTGATGCCGTTACCGGGCCACCACTGCCACCTGTAGATGACGAAGACGGTGACTACGGACCCGAGATGCCCCCGGATGATGAAGAAGGCCGCTTCTTTGGCGGAGGAATCACAAAACAAGAGTCTGAGATTCTCGACTACGTAGACGGCCGCGGCGAGGAATCTGCTGTCTCCGAAAAGATCGATGCTGGCTGGGTCCGGAAAACCGCACTGAACTTTGAAAAGCGCATCACGAAAAATGCCGAGCTGCGCGCAAAGTTCGTCGTTCAGCCTTCAAAATTTATCGAGAGCGAGGCCGATCTTGACGCCGCTATCAAAGACATCTCTATTCTGGCAGAACATCCAGAATTGTATCCCCACTTTGTGAAGTTGGGGTGCGTCGAGAGCCTGGTTGGCCTGCTGGCCCACGAAAACACAGATATCGCCATCGACGCTGTCGAAATCATTGGCGAGCTTATCGACGAGGACGTCAACGCAGCGGACGAAGATTGGGACTCCCTGGTGGATGCTCTCCTAGGCGCTGATTTGATCGGCCTACTCGTGTCGAACTTCTCCCGCCTGAATGAGGACGACGAATCCGACCGTAGCGGCGTCTACTACGCCCTCGGTGTTATAGAAAACCTGCTCTCTAAGACGTCAAACGCGGAAAAGGTGGGACAGGACACTGCGCTGGTCAAATGGCTCTTGGAAAGGGCACAGCGGAAGGAATCTCCGGTCTCACAAAACAAGCAGTACTCCACGGAGCTTCTGGACATCATGGCGAACGCTTCGCCAGTAACGCGGCGGAGACTAGCCGAGATGGATGCCGTCGACGTCCTGTTGCAGCTGGTGTCGGCGTACCGCAAACGCGACCCCGAAAAAGGAGGCGAGGAAGAAGAGTACATGGAGAATCTCTTCAACGCACTCGTTTGCATTGTAGACGAACCAGAAGGCAAACTCAAGCTTCTCGAGGCCGAAGGCATCGAGCTGTGTCTGATTATGCTCAAGGAAGGGAAGATGAGTAAGCAACCGGCAATGCGCCTTCTTGTGCACAGCGTCAACGACGATCTGAGTGGCGAGCTATGCCGAAAAGTGGTGGATGCCGGCGGTTTGAAGGTTCTCTTCTCTCTGTTCAAAAAGACAACGCAGCACCAGCGGGGGATGACGGAGAGCCTCTTCGAAATCTTCAGGTCCTTGTTGCGGTTTCTGCCTGCTGATTCTGCCGAAAGGATCCGGACACTAGCCAAGTTTGTCGAAAAGGATTACGAAAAACTGAATCGACTTTATGAGTGCAGAAGGAGGTATACGTCCATGCTCGATGCACAGAACGAGAAAATCCGGCAAGAACGAAGTGGCATGGATGCTGAAGACGCTGAGGCTTCAGAGGGCGAGTGGTTCTTGAGGAGGATCGACGATGGCCTTTACAGCGTTTGGAATATTGACGTCGCTTTGGCTTGGCTCATTGCCGAGGACGTTGGCGCTAAGAAGAGGATACAGGAGCTACTGGCCGCTGACGGTAAAGATCTGATGGCCGTCAAGGCGACACTGGACGAGTACCGAGATGGCCTTGACCTCGACAAACCGGAGCACAAAGACCTGGCGGAAATGCTCACAACGCTCATGGACTTCGTGCGTTAGAGAGATATGCTTTTCCTTTAAAAAAAAAAAGGCAAAGGGTGCAGGTTAGCTAGGTGTAATTCTACTACTGCTACTGTGACAACACTAGGGCAATGTGAGGTGTGCCATCACCGAAGCCTTGTGGACGTGAGCTGTTCGAACTATCGTCCCATCGGGTCGCCTCGCCGCATTCATACGATCATGTCAAGCTATTCACGTATCCGCAGCCCTTTCGCAGGACTATGGACTTCGTGTTTACTCTGGATGTATACCGTAGTCCCGTATTTACGCTACCAATATGTTTGGATGCCACGCGGCAGATTGATGTTGTCTTATGCGGCGCTTGGTGCAACGGGCTTGACCTCGAAAACGGCCTTCAGGAGATCAGCGACGACCTTGTCCTGGCTCTTCTTTCCGGCGTCTTTGATCTCTTTGATCTTTCCCTCGGCCTCCTTGTTTGCCTCGTCCTCAGCCGCCTTGTTTCCATGAGAATGCTGCAGAAACTCGTTAGTGGCTCGTTGCTATTTGGGCCGTTTCTTACGTGGGCAACATACCTCGGACTCAAACTTCTTGAACTCCTCCTCCTTGGAATTGCGGTACGCCTCAATCTCCTTCTTGGCTTCGTCGCGAGCTTCCTTTACCCTCTTTGTGCGGACTATAAAGGACACCGTCTAAGTATGTACCAAGATGATATCGGCTTGCATTGAGTCGGGGGGCCTACACTCTCGGGCTGCGATTGCGCTTATTAGCATGGGTGGGTTTGAGCCAAAATGTTTCCGACAGCAGCATACCTTTCTGGACAATCTTGGAGGCTTCTCTCTCCGCCTGCATCCTTTAAATCAATAAAAAGGCCCGCGGAATGACTTGCGGCGGGGTGCACGTACATCCAGGAGGGTTTGGATACCGGCCGAATTCTGAGCCGACTGTAGAGCATCAAATCAGCATCCTGCCTCCTAAGAGAATGACGTCTCGCGTTCGTGTCGGGCATCCTAACCATTGTACTGTCGTCGAAGGTAGGTCTGGCGAGTGTAAAGGAGAAGTCGACGGAGGGAGTGCAGGGAGGTTTCGAGATGTCGACCGTCGGTTGTCAGAGAGGGTGGAGCGAACGGGAAGAGATGCGTTGGTTGCTGTAGTTGTCGACAATGGCAAGCAGTGGGAGAGAGGCAGCTCCAGCAGGACGATAAGGTGCAGGCGAGGTAGGAGACGGTACGTAGCTAAGCTCACAGTCCACTAGGTACCGAGAGGTACCACGCACTGTACGAATGTGCCTAAGTATGTTGGATTATAGGGCACTTCTGTTGAAGAGTAGGGTGCAAATTGTGTGTATTGATGTGTGTGTCTGCGGAGCAATTCCTACCCCCTATGTCCTTGGTCTATATAGGTGTGTCCCTTAACACAGAAAAACCTACTTTTAGGTAGCTAGATCTATCCTATTAATGTTTCTAATATTTCTAAAGCAAGGCTATATATTAACCTTCCAGATCTACCTTTCTATTATTACGTAGGTAGCCTAAGGCTACTACTTTTAATATACCCCCTTAAGCTAAAGCTATAAATAGCTTTAGCTTAATAATAAGTAGTAAATACTACCCCTTTATACTTTTCTTTTATATTATGCTTATACCTACTAATATATATTTAATTATAGTTAATTATAAGTAACTAAAGCTAAAGTAAATAATACAGTAGGTTTACTTTTTACTTATTAAATAGTATATAAAATAGTAACTTATAATCTAAACTCTTAAGTTTAATTTTTAGCTCAGGTAAAAAAAATTTTTTTAACTTATTTATAAATTTATAACTAATTAAATTATTTTATAAGTTAGTTAAGTTAGATTATTAGCTTTTATATTATTAAGGTTTTTTCTCTTAATAAAGTTATATTATATATTTAGTTAGCTTTAGTACTTAGTTACTTACTATTATATTTAATATATTTTTTTATGCGTTATATATAAGAATTACTTTTAAAAAATAGTAAAATTAAGCTAAGCTTCTTTAACTACCTTTTTACTTAAGTATATAACCCTTTAGGTTAATTTTTATAGTTAGTAATTTTATATTATTATAGCTTTAATTAAGGTAATTATAAAACTAGAGTTTCTAACTATAGAAGTTATTTAGTTATTAAAGGAATAGTAGTTAAAGATTAAGTTTATTTTAAGTATATACTAGAGCTTAAGTCTAAGTATTTTTAAAGCTTTAAGTTATTTTATAAAAAAAGTAATACTTACTTAGTTAGATTCTATATATTCTTTCTTATTATTATTTTATATAGCTTCTTTTTATTTATAGCTAATTTATAGTATTTATTTTCTTTAAGTCTCTTTTTCTAATTAACTATATTTAAGTAGCGCCTAAAAGTAGTAAAGAACTATACTAGTAATACCTTTAT
>PUHP01000990.1:0-16590 GCA_006783085.1 Colletotrichum shisoi | reverse complement strand
GGGGGGGGGGGGGGGGGGGTTTAATTAAAATTCATATGGGATTAGACACTTTACGCACTTCTCAGTACGTACGTAGTACCATCCAAGAGCCAAACCCTACGTACCTTCGTGCCCGAGAACTCGCGGGTAGTACACGCCGGGGACGCCCTTGTCCTCGGGCGTGTTGCCGCAGTGCAGGTCCGTGTGGCAGATGCCCGAGGCGACGATCTCGACGAGGACCTCATCGTGACGGAGCTCTCGAAGCGTCACGGGTTCGATGGCCCATTTCCCCTCGGAGAAGGGGCCCCTGGCGACGATGGCCTCCGACTTGAACGACATTGGGAGGTGAAAAAGCCAAGGTTGTGACTGAAGAGAGCTGGTTGGATCGAGTTTTCCAAAAAGAAAAAAAGAAAAAAAAAAAGTCTGACGATGTACAGCTACAGTTACACCAGAGACCGGAATACACTCGCTGCTAATTATATGACGGGTTTGCTGGCTGAGTTTGTTGTTGAAGAAAGTCAGTCAGAGCGAGAGAGTGCGGGGTCGGATCGTGGTGATAAGCGCAACACATCCACATGTGCCGCCCCAGCTGCTTATTTAGGTAAACCCCGCCACTAATGCTTTTGATAAGACGGTGCAAAAACCCAACCATGCCAGCAAGCCTTCCGAAGAGGGCGTTTGAATCTCGGAAGTACTGTAACCACCCAGGGGGGAGTGGAAATAAGGAATCGATAACCCCATTGGTCCACGTGGGGTAGTCTCCGGAAGGGCCCAAAGACGCAAACCAACGCCGGGTTTAGGTAGATACTAGGTCTTCTCCAGACAATGTAGAGGGTTATTGACCGAGCCGTAGATGAGAGTAGGTAGAGAGAATAGAAACGAGAGGAAAGAGGAACAAGAACGGGGTGAGATGGAAGCGGGACCGGTTGAGACACTGGAAAATCCGGACGCATATAGGGACACCACAGTTACTCAAGAGGACGACGGCAGGAGAGACTTCCAGGACAAGCTGGTTCTCTCTTGGCTACTGACTTCTTCGTTGTCATTGCTTGGGGATAAAAGAAGGATACAGGGCGGGTTTGAAATCGACTGCAAGCTGGCGGCGCATGACCGAGTATACCCGCCCGAGGTTTGGTTCCGTCCCGTTATGTCAGACTGGGAGTCCCAATAAGACCGTGGGCAAAGGTCTCTAGAAAGCGGGGTTGGCGTCGCGTTGCCCAATCGAGATTCCTGAATGGGCCCGGTTTATTGTTTGTTACACGGCATGTATTGATTGTCCTTCAAATTCATTCGTGAGGGTCCAGTGAGCAGTGCAGTTCCGGTCTTGTTCCCCCGTTCCATTCCTCTCTCTATCTCCATCTTCTCTCCGCGGCGAACCACCGTAATTGAAACCTCCAGGTATACATCCAACTGAGCGCCAAAACAGCCTCTTGCAGTTGGAGCGAGTGGCACATCCATCATCCCATGAACGATGAGCATCCAAAAAGGTAGGTGGACGATCCATCCCCATGACTGACTCTGCACGGTCTTGCTGAACAGTTGCTGCAGTGTCTTGATACAGGGCGGCTGTTTGGCAATGACGGAAGAGTACCGGGGACATCTCCATCAGCTATCTAACCCTTATTTAATAGAGCCCGGCTTCCCTCCGCCTCAACCGTTTCTCCAAAACCGACCACGCAATATGTCGGTTGACAAGCGGAATCTCTCTCCGGACGCGGAATCTCTCCGCACCATCTTCCCGGGCGCTGATATCAAGCCCGCCGACTGCAAAATCATTTCTTCCTCATTCGAAACATGCAAGTTTAGCATCCATCCCAACACCGCCGCTCTCCCTGGTCATCCCAAGGACCTTCTCGTCCGACTGCAGGCGTCGGTAGCTTGCTTGGACGAGGTGGTAGCCCTCCAAAAGCTCGCGCAAGACCAACTCTCCGATCTCGTTCCCCCAGTCGTATCTAGTGGCAACATAACAACCGTGAACGGAACCCGGGCCGGCTACACCGTGTCGGAGTATTGCACAGGGACGCTTCCGCTCGAGGATGTGTGGGGAACCCTTGACCAAAAAAATCAGAGGAGGTTGATCGAAGAAGTTGTACGTGCGGTGGAGAAGGTTCAGGCAATAAACAACAGCAGCATCCAAAACCTCGGCGCGCAGTCTGACAACGCGACAGTCGGTGGCCCAAAGCTTGGATACTTCTCAAATATTGAGCAGTTCTTGGGCGGAATGCTCCGGGCGAGCGTTCCAAAGCCACCCAATTGTACGCTTCGGGAAGTCGACGGCAGTGTTGTGCTGAAGTCGGATTTTGAAGATGTCGGCCAGGTTGAGTTGACACGCGCAGACCTAGACGATCTCAAGAACAATGTCGTCTTCTGCCACAACGACCTCGAGCCCCGCAACATTCTTGTCAGACCTTCGACCGAGAGCAGAAGCCCACGGTACGACCTGGCTGCTATTGTTGACTGGGAAATGGCAGGCTTCTTCCCCTTTGCGTACGAAATCGGATGGAAGGATATCGTTCTCGGTGAATCAAACCTCTCGTTCAGCTGGTATTCTCTCTTCAAGGAGGGGACATCTCACCTGTTGGCCCAAAATGCGTGTCATGAGCGGTTTATAAGAGCACTTGGGGTTATCACTGAGTCGAGAAGGAGACCTATGATAAAGAACGTCGGCGTCCGATTCCAGAAGAAGTGGGTGGAGACTCACAGCATAGAGAGATCGCCAGACGTTTTTCAAGGCTGGGTTCTCAAGGCTGGCGCAGAAGCTCCTGGAAACTTCACGAAGGAAGACATGGGTACTCTTTTGCAGCAGGTCAAGGGGGAACTGCGCTTAAGATGAGACCGCCCCGTCGGTTCCCTGACGGACGTCGCAGCTACAAGAGATTCGCCGCTCTTGATAGAAGCTGCCGTATACACATCATTCGTGTGAATGTATCAACTATTCGCAGTGGATTGATCGACGAGACGACAATCAGCCGGCTTCTCTGGAAACCCCGCTCGCAGCCTGATCACCATGTCTGGCTACCACCATCACTACAACCAAGACGGGTTCAATCCGCAGTTCGGGGCAGCACGGAGCCATTCTCGGAACAAACGGACCTCGGACTCGGTCAGCGACGACGATGGATACACGAAGAGTCCTCCAAAACGACCGAGGCTGCTCGGCGCGGCTTCTGATCAGCCCGACTACGCCGTGACTATGCTCTCCCACGAGGCCTACACCGTGGGCTGGGTCACGGGTGTGTGCTCTCCCTCTCGAGATGGCCGCAGCCAAGACCATGCTGGACGACACACACCAACCGCTTGCGATGAACCCCAACGACAGCAACGTATACACGTTCGGTCGCTTAGGCGCCCACAACGTCGTCATCGCGTGCTTGCCGTCAGGGCAGTACGGCACGAACAGCGCGGCGGTGGTGGCCAACAACATGCGCTGGAGCTTTCCGTCGATACATATTGGGCTGATGGTCGGTATCGGCGGCGGCGTTCCTGGCAAGGTCGACGTACGCCTTGGCGACGTCGCGGTCAGCAACCCGACTGGGGGCTCATCGGGGGTCATACAGTATGACTTTGGAAAAGCCGTCCACGACGGCCGGTTCGAGCGTACGGGCACGCTGAACAAACCCCCTCAGTCGGTCCTGACGGCCGTCTCAGAGCTGCGCGCCATTCACGAAACACGGCCGAACCGGATTCCAGCCATCTTGGCTCACATGGAGATGCGTAACCCCTACATGTCCGAATACTTGTACAAACGCATGGACGGCGATCGATTGTTTGAGCCCTCCTATGAACATGCCTCCGGAGACACCTGCGACGACTGCGACATGACCAAGGTGGTGGAACGTGAGCCACGGCCAGAGGCACATATGCCGAAGATTCATTACGGCATCATTGCATCTGGAAACCAGGTCATGAAGCATGCGCAGACACGAGACCGTCTGGCCAAGGACCTGGGTCTCGTTTGCTTCGAGATGGAGGCGGCGGGTTTGA
Organism: Colletotrichum shisoi; assembly: GCA_006783085.1. Taxonomy (NCBI): domain Eukaryota; kingdom Fungi; phylum Ascomycota; class Sordariomycetes; order Glomerellales; family Glomerellaceae; genus Colletotrichum; species Colletotrichum shisoi. Next base: position 12,627 of record PUHP01000990.1, on the reverse strand, counting down.
TGGACAACTTCCCCTGTCTGGTCGTGCGTGGGATCTGCGACTACTCTGACAGCCACAAGGCGAAACGGTGGCAGAGATACGCGGCCGCAACAGCAGCAGCGTATGCAAAGGAGCTTCTCTATGTGATCACACCCCACGAGAATCATGGCCTCACGACGCAGACTGTGGTGGCGCCTGGCACTCATACCGGTGAGTAAACCAAAGTCAGCCTCTCGTCGCTCCGTGCTCACCATTATCTAGTTCCATCGCCGCCACCACCATTCTCATCACCATCACCGGACCACAGAAAGATATTGCTCGCCTCGCTGAAATTTGACCAAATTGACAAGCGACAAGCGAACATCAAAACCGCCCACGCAGAGACTTGTCTGTGGCTGGCGAAGCATCCCGACTACACAGCTTGGATGGACCGCCAGAGATACTCTCAGCACCATGGCTTTCTTTGGATCAAGGGAAAACCTGGCGCCGGAAAATCGACCCTGATGAAGTTTGCCTTCAGCCGGGCAAAGAAGAGAAAGGGCAAAGGTGGATCTCTGATCTCTTTCTTCTTCAACGCCAGAGGCGAAGGGCTCGAAAAATCGACATTGGGGATGTACCGATCCCTACTGCATCAGCTTCTGGAAAGCATGCCCGAACTGCGGACATTGCTTGACGACCCGGGCCTCACACCCTTGACGCAGCCCGTTTTCAGCGGCTGGGACCTCGGCCAACTCAAAACCCTATTCAGGAATGCAGTCCGAGGACTAGGACGTCGACAGTTGACCTGCTTCATCGATGCCCTCGACGAGTGTGACGACAATGAGGTCTCGGACATGGTCAGATGCTTCGAGGACCTAGGGCAGTACGCGGTCCAGAACGACATCCGGTTCTACGTGTGCTTTTCCAGCCGCCATTATCCGTACATCGACATCCTCTACGGTCGAAAGCTTGTTCTGGAAAGTCAGGTCGGACACGAGGAAGACCTGGCCGATTACGTGCGCAGCGAACTCAGGGCCGGCTCAGGACCAAGGAGCGATGAGGTGGTTGCCGAGATTCTACGAAAAGCTTCTGGCGTCTTCATGTGGGTTGTTCTGGTCGTCGACATCCTCAATAAGGAGTACGGAAAGGGCCGCCTATTTGCAGTGAAAAAGCGACTAGAAGACATACCGTCCGAGTTGAGCAAGCTGTTCCAGGATATCCTTACGAGGGACCAGGAGGATATGGGGGATTTGCTCCTCTGCACTCAGCTGCTGCTCTACAGCCAAAGACCACTTACGCGGGAGGAGTACTACTTTGCTATCGCGTCTGGTCTGCAGCTTGATACCTTGGGGGAATGGGACCCCGAGGAAATTACCCACGAGTTCATGGACCGCTTGATTGTCAGCTCATCAAAGGGGCTCGCTGAGACGACGAGGTCGGATGACAGTACGGTTCAGTTCATCCATATGAGTCGGTACGGGACTTCCTTCTCAAGGACGACGGACTGCGGGCTCTTTGGCCGGACTTGGGCGACGACTTTGAAGGTCGGAGCCACGACAGATTGAAGGATTGTTGTCATACGTACTTGACCCAAATCAACATCCTGGCCTACTTACCGAATGACATATTCCTGCCGCAGATCTCCGAGGCATATGCTCATCGCTATAGGGGCAAGGTAGCCGAACGGTTCCCGTTTCTCGAGTACGCAACGAATCAGGTCCTCTATCATGCCGATGCCGCGGCTGCACGTGGCATCTCACAGAATGGATTTCTCGAGAGCTTCGCAGTTGACGACTGGATACAGATGAACAACTTGTTTGAGAGGACCAAGGTTCGCAGACACAAGCCTGCGTCTACGAGTCTTTTGTACATCGCCGCCGCCAGGGGACTGACAGGGCTGGTGGTGACAAGTCTTGGACGCAACCCTGGCGCGGATATCATTGGGGGACGCCACAAATACCCGCTACTCGCGGCCATGAGCGAGGGACACGAGACTATTGCGAGCGCACTTTTGGACGCTATTGCTGACAAGGCATGGCAAAACGAAGCCGATGGGAGTAGCGGCTACGCAATCAGTCCGAGCCTCGATTGCAGAGACGAAAGAGGCCGGACGCCACTTTATTATGCCGCACAGAGCGAACAAATCGGCATAGGCCAGAGACTTCTCGAGCTGGGCGCGAGTCCCGGCTTTCGTTCGAAAAATGCCGAGGCCAGCCCGCTTGTTCGAGCTGTGGAGAAGCACAATGAGGCATTTCTGAAGCTCATCCTGGACAAGCGCACCGAACCTGGATTAAATCCAACGCGTGCTGGCAGTCTATCAGCTTTGACATGGTCGAGTCAAGATCAAGGCGAAGGGGAAAGGCATCCAGAGCTCGATGGGGAAAAGGATGAGAGCCAGACTCCAATGCCTGCAAGCAAGACGTGCAACGAAGACGTTTCATGGGCCCTTTGCGCTGTTGCCAAAACCGGGAACCAAGAGATTGCAAGACTTCTGCTGGATTCAGGCGCCGACATACACGCAATCGACCGTGATGGTCGCACGACTATGGAAGTAGCTTGCCAGTGGGGTAAAGGGGCCGTGGTATTACAATTACTTATTGGCAACACACCCCTTCATGTTGCCGGCCGCCTTGGAAAACTGGCAGTAGCAAAGGCTCTGCTTGAAGCAGGCGCAAACCTCCACAGCATCAACAAGGAAGGCGCTACCCCCCTTCATGCAGCTTGTGGATGCGACGACTCAAAAACTGTCAGTTTCTTGATTGAAGCAGGCGCCGAGGTTCAAGCGGAAGACCATTCCGGCAAGACCCCGCTTTTCTACGCTGCCCGTTACCTTCAGATGGCCTGCTTGGACATTCTGCTCTCCCACGGCGCCGACATCAACCACAGAGACGACCGTGGGCGGACACTTCTGTTCGAAGCCCTCCACAACAGGAGCGATAGGAGCAATGCTTTCCAAAGGTTTTTGGACAAGCGACCGGATCTCACAATCACCGACCGCAGCGGCCAAACCACCCTTCTTGAACTGCGGGACTTGGACGGCCACAACAGAAAGTTACTGGTCAAAGCAGGCGTGGATGGCTTGCGGAGAAACAACAACGGCCAGACATTCCTCCATGTGGCGTGTTCAACGACCCTTTCCCGTCCTGACGAGTTTCGCGTTTTGCTTCAGGCAGCGTTTGAGCAGGGCTACGACATCAATACTAGGGACTATACTGGTCGAACACCGCTACTAGAAGCAGTGAAAGGAGACCACGCAAGCATGGTACGCTTTCTTCTCCACCACGGTGCTACACTCGACACAGAAGACGACCAACGGCGGACGCCACTCTCCACAGCTATTAGTCGTGAAATGCCTAGATGTTTGGCGCTTGTCCAGTTCCTTCTAGAGAGCGGGGCCGATGTAAAGAAAGCTGGCCCGAACGGTGAAGGTTTGTTGGATATGGCTGTTCGGTTGGGCAAAGACGATGTAGTGGCACTTCTCAAAGCCGCCACAGAAGAAAGGAGTCTCACCTAACGATACAGTCCACGGGGTTGTGGGCTGTCATGTAATTTAGATGATGAGATTTTGTCCTGTCTGGTAGGTGTTTCTGGAGGAATTTGGCGCCTGAGCAATTGTTTTCCTATGCAAAATCAGATTACATCTTTGCAGAGAATCCATTTTCTATCGGATTAGATAAGGTTCCAGACCTAAAGGTGAAGGTCTTTGTTGAGGAGCATTGAGGCAGGCTGCTACGGTCCCGATGTGTAGGTAAGTAAGCACGCGGAGCTGCCGTCTCTCGGACGAAGCAGGCCGGTCGGGTGCGGGAGCCGAAAGTACCCAACTTTTTCCGCGCGAAACCTTCGGATCAGCGCCGGGACGCTGGCTCCACTTACGGAAGGCCATCACGGCATACTTCTTCCTCAAGAAATGGCTGAACTTTTATGGATGTCTGAGAAATAATGTGCGCTTCGTGCAAGAATTCTTTCGCTTGCTCTAGTCCCATTGTCGTCGAGGTATTTCTATCCTAGCGCCTGTGGCGTCTGTACCCACTCCAGCTAGTGTGTTTTTCTACACGCCCTTCACTTCGACATCTGCCCCAATTCGCGTCTTTCCAGGTACACACATGCGACCAAATCCATCGCCTGGTCTGTCATTTATCCACTTGGATGGGTTAATTTATATGTACGTACCCCTTTAAAAGATCACTGTCACACACTAGCCAAGCCTTGAACAACACGCGCGGGGCGGCCCTTTCGGGACTGGACGTCGAAGCCTTTCGTGTCGCCAAGGCGATCACTTTGCGTGATTACGTTATGCGCACTACGGCCGACAGCCGGCCAGGTCTCGACCCATGTTCAATCCAGAGGCACGACGAGATGTGGCTGATCAAGAGGGTGACCGTGCCCATGGTCCCTAGGAGAAGGCCCGCAACGGTGTTGTATGAGATTGTTGGCGAGAGTTACGTCCACGGCTGCAGGTACGCCGAAGCCATTACTGACATTGTACAACAACAACTAGGCCCCTTTACGATTGTCTAATGGGGCTTGGGTATGGCAAGGATACGAAGCGATTTCTGACTTCCATTGAAAGTACATGAGCAACAATAGTTACTTGGTTCCGTCTTTGTGCTGATGGTGTGTTTACTTCTCCTGGATTCCCTTTGGTTCCGTTAAAGGAGACAAGACTTCCTATCTAGTGCGGTTGCTGCATAGTATGTGCCTCAAGAACTAAGTAGTATCGGTGCCTTCAGATTGGTAGTAGGGGCCAGCTGGGTACAGGCGCATTTGAATCTTGAACTTTGGTCCAGTTGAACCGGCTGCAACAACCAAATCCAGGTAGGCGATGCTGAGAATCCAGCAGCTATCAGGCAACAAACACTAGAATGCCTACTTATGTTTTGAAGCTAGCAATAATACGTGCACACTGTGCTGGGACAGTAGTCTCGGGCGCAAGTAAACTTGCACAGGTCCCCCAAAGCCGCATCCAATCTTTTCTGGACGCACCCGACCGGCTGCGTCTCGGGGGTCGACGCGGGAGTCCCGTACTCGTTGCACACGCAAGATCCCGCCGGGCAAAAACCCGTGGTTGCACGCGAAGCTGCACAATCCGGAGAATCCATCCGACTTGGATGGATCCTTGGTTCCGCCGTTACGCGTACCTGTGGGGCTTGAGACCGGCGCAGAAGCGGTGCCGGCTGATGGCGGCTGGACAGTGGGGGCGGAGCTTCCGGAGCCGCTGCCGGAGCTGGAGCTGGAGCTGGAGCTGGAGCCGGATGCCCCGGCCGGCGCAACGACGCAGTACCGATAGCCACGCTTGAGAACGCACGCACTCGGGTCGTTGTCGTCCAATTCAAGAGACGGATTCATGGATAGAAAGGTGCCGATGTCAACTATCTCTCGTACATCAGCGGCCTATGTCAAACGCGTAGATCGGGATGGAAAGGGGGGGATAAAAAAGAAGATAAAAGAAGGCCCGGACTGTCAGATCAATCCTTTGGTACTTGCGATCATATAGCCAGGCTACTACGTAACATGTGTTGTAGCTATCCGACGCTCTTCTCGTGGAGCGACTCTCTATGTAGTCGCGGTAACGTACACAGTTCTCCAGAGTGCCTGCAGCAAGTGGAAGTGATCTGATCGGAGTGAAAGTGGGAGCGGGTGTCACTGTGGTTGATCTTGTTGATAGTGAAGTGAAAGTCGAGGTTCTGCTTCGGGGAGGCACCCAAACAGGACCAGTCTATGGTACCAGTGTAAATTAGCAAATCCACGCTGCTGATGAGACAGCCTTCATTGATGCACTGTGCCTCCCCAAAAACGTCCCAAGGGTGGTTGCTACCAGCATCCCAGGCAAAAGACTTACGAGTAAGAAAGTGATCATCCTGATTTAAATGGTGAGGGATGTATCCATTCGCCAGGAAGTTGCCGCGGCCGATATGGATTCAGGATTCATTGGACGCGCAGCTTCCGCGTTGGGGGTTTTGTGTGTTTCCGTACCGCATACGCAACAACAACGCGTGATGCCGAGGCCGCGCCCGCCGTGGACGACGCAGCCTGGGACCACCTTCGGCGGACATTCGACGATGTCGCCCAGATCGTGTTGACCCACTGCCGGAAGCTCGACGGCCAACGGCTCTACGACATCCGCGAGAATCTATTTGTCTCGGACCCAGATCTGCAGGGCGCATCGGCCGGGAACCTCCGCGCGCGGTTCCGCGCGAAGAGAGACAGAAATGGGATCCCGGAAGGGGTTCACCGCGACTGCTTCTTGGTTGCTGATACCGAAACCCTGACGTGTGAGTTCATGAAACGAAAAAAGGAGTATCGAGGCGGTAGTTGGGGGGTGCCCTATGTCAAGGCCTTCGACCCCGACTATGATGAAGCTACCGGACCGCTGGAGGGCGGCTTCGCGGGTGAAGTCAGCGTTCCCTCGCCCGCAGTGTTCGACTGGCTGCATTACGCCCTGTTCACAAACTGCGAGACTTGGCAGGAGAGACATCGACAGATAACGCAGGAGACGTGGCAGCCCATCGAAACAGCATGTGCTCCATATCCTGCGTACACGGGCATGTGGACGGGTCAAAGATGGTAGATGCAGGCGCTGCTGACGGACAAATTCGGAATAAGGACTAGAAGGTTTTCAAGGCAGGAATTGTTGACAGCGTTGGAAGAGGTATCATTCAAGGGCATTACCCAAAGTAATTAAGTCAACTATCACAATCATGGAAACTAGACAGTTAGGAAAAGCTTGATGTCGTCGAAAAAGACCAGAGATCGCAATCCTGAGACGGACTGATGTTATCCCGGATCGGCTTATGATAGTTCCGAATTCCCGGATAACCTCGAACCAATTGTCTCCTTGAACAATCTTCTCCCCTACCAACGAACATGAGTCCCCGTATATGCTCGTGCACCCTTTGTGGGTCAGTCATTGCTGATGTACCAGGCAATATTTCATGGTCGAATCAGTTTCGTGGTCGTAAGTTGGCCGGTCGTCTTTGGAGGAATCATGGCTAATCCTACTCAGTCTCTTCCAGCCCAAAAGGCATCATTCTCACAGGCGTTGGGTTATACGATGATCCGGAGAGGGGCGCGTTCATCGCCCCAGTCGACTCCCATGGTCGGTGGGACGACCCGGCCTATGACAACCCAGAGACGGACCAATTCGGCGCCATGAGCCAGGGTGAAGTCAACGGAAGACATGCCTTCGTTTTCCACGAAGCTTGCTGGGATCTCTTGGAGAAGGCCCGTCATCCGAGAAAGGTGCCATTGTCCAGACTATTCGACATATGCAGATCGCTTCCATTCCCAATCAACGGCGTGAGTATCGGCTGGGGCCACGACTACGGGGGACCAGTCCTCATTGATCATGAACATCATTTTCCGTGGGAAGATCGGTTTGCGGACCGAGAATACCTGGAGCCTGATCCTGTTCTCAACACCAACCCTTTTGAGGTCCCAGAGGTACAACATGTATTGACTGAGTCTCCCGAGTCGCCACCAAGCTCGACACTTTCTGTTCCCATCACAGTGACGCCAGGACGAGACCGCCTTCATACACTTCCTGGGGAGATTCGATCAGTGATCGCCATGTATCTGCCGACGCTGGATGTGTTGAACCTTCGCCTAGCCTCACGCGCGTTCTGGACCGTGTTTGACAGCCAACAATTCTGGGCATCAAGATTCAGAGACGCTTCAGACCGCTCATGGCTCTTTGAAGTCCGGGACAGCCCGCAGCCTCGAGACTGGAGATGGTTGTACCGAAGAACAAACGATGCCCGCATAGGCCCCGGCCTACGGAACAGGGTTCGTATTTGGAACCTAGCCCAGAAGGTTGTGGAGATACTGGGTTTCCATCGGGTCGATATTGGCGTGGCATCTTCCCCGAGGCCAGAGTCGTCTCAGTGGGTGCAAGTGGCCGGCGACCTGTGGGATCAGCCGGCCGGTGCCGCTTACGCCCTCTTCGACCGAGGTTGCCGTCTCTTTCACAAGCACCGCATAGCCATCTTCGATGACCTGTCGGGGCTTTCTATCTCTTGTGTTCAAGTAGGCGACACCAAGTATGTCGCTGGACTGAAAATCACCCATGCCGCGGGAAACAGTCGTCAGGTCGGTTACTGGAGCACAACCGAGCAAACCGTGGAAACCTCCGAGATTCGCGGATTGAAAGTGGCTGTAGGATCACGGGGTATTCAAGCTCTCCGGTGCATTACTGGAGCGTCTGGCATGCAACACTGGATTGGCAGCCCGGAAGGATCGCCCAAGACGCAGCGTCTGGGTATGGGCGGCCAAGTGAAACAACTTGAGGTCGGGTTTGATGTGAGTGTAACCGAACTGATAGCTCAAATATCTTCCCCGGTATGCTGACCTCACAGGGCTGTAAAATGGTCAGCCTGGCTGTCTGCCGCCGGTTGTCATCGCCCAAACAAGCGGATCACGAGGAGAACAGGTTGAGAAACTCAGGGCTTTGGTATCCTGACATACCGGGACGAGCCCTATGCTTGAACGAAGACTCCTTTGCGCCGAGGGACCACTATTCGAACGGATACAAACCATTGTTTTGGACTTCTTTCGGCGGCCCGGGAGGCGTTTACCTTCGGAACCTCACCAGTCTCACCGCCATCTGGGGTGGCGGCGGCCTACGTCGCATCGACTTCGCATACGACATGCCAGTCCCGTCTGAGCATCAGACGTTTGGCTGCCAAGAGTCTGGAGAGGGGACAAAGACCATTAACTTCGCGATCGATGGGCCCGGAGGCGAACTCATCGACAAGATCGAAGTGTTCCAACAATACCCCGACGCAGGTTACCCTTGGTTGGTCGAGGAGGGAACTCTAGTAGCTTTCAGGGTGAGTCAGCCGTCTTTCGTATTTTCGTCTTCTCTCGAGAAAGGGGCGCTGAGCAAGTAACATAAAGGCGTCAACAAACCGAGGGAGATCTTGTCTTTTCTCCTTCCGTTCCGGCCCGTTGAGCAGTCTTCCTCTCCAAGTCGATCTAGCTCCTGGGACGACCATCACTGGGTTCTACGGGAGTCAGGTAAGCACATTCATCCACCATATAAATGATAACGTAGCAAGCCTGTATTGACTAGCGAACCCCGGCAGCGTCCCCATGATGGTAGTGGCATTACGACTTTGGGTGTCATCTCGGAAGCCATTGGGGGAGAGTAGGCGTCGACGTGCACTGGGAGTTAATATTCCACTATCTCAGCTCAAGACTGTTTTGCTTGGTCCACACCGAATCGAGACATGCTTGACGAGTGAAACCACCGGTGTGAAATGGCAAACGGGTTTGATCTCAGGCGACTGCATATCACACACGGTTTCCTTCCTTCCCCTCATCTACGAGGACATGAAGAGTTTTACCGCTCTTATATCCAAGAAGCACCACGATATTTGAAAGCCTAAGCTACAGAATCCAGGATGTAGCTTTGAAGGTAGCTCTTTTTCAACTGCCAGCTGTGTACACACAGAAAAATGCGTGTGAAACCAAGAAGGTGACACAGGAGATGGAATACTCTGAAGACGACCACCAACTTCAAGAGACGTGATGATCGCGAAGTTCAAAGGTCATAGCCGCAGAGAAGGCTGTCCACGTTCGATGGAATGATTGCTCTAGTCGGAATGGAACGGGGTGGCTCCCTTCATCAACCAATCCATTCCTCATTATCAAAAGCCGTGCTCTACTCAGTCCCTATCCTTAATCTACAACCGACCACCAAACGGAGCAGCGGAAAGCGATAGCGGAACCATCGTCAGTCCCGGGGTACCGTAACCCGCTGACGGGTGCGCTTCGCCTGCCGTATTCCCGGACGCTGAAGGAAGCCGAACGACTGCTTTCTGAGGCCGTCACCGGGATATCTTTATCATCCTTGACCCCGCCCTAGACCATCACCCTTGCGGTCACACCAGCAATGACGTTGCTGTTGTCGGTAACAGAGCCCACAGCTGTCGTAGTTGGAGACGATGTCAGCGTCCTTCCAGCCAAGAACCGAAGCACTCAATGGGCCAATGTCAAGGAGCGCCTAGCCCGGGGGCGACTATGAGAAGACCGCGTCTTGTGACATAACCCTGGCTGCCATGAATCATCGCTGAAGGCCATTTCGATGTGACGCAGACGCGAGGGTGTGACTGCATGAAACCCGTGGAAAGCTGCGGAAGTAATCCCGATCTACGCTCAATCGACATGTATTGTCTGGTGTAATAGATACCTCTTACCTCTTTTCTTTGCACATAACGAAGCCTATCAGACAGATTGATTCATCTTTGACTTTGCAGAGACACTCTTCTGCCAGCGTGTACCCTTTTTCATGCGCCCACGCTCTCCGTCATTTGGTGTTCCGTCGGTAGTCCGCGGAACCAAACACGGTCGCATTGATGCCTGTTCATCTCGACCGGTCAAGCGACATCTCACATATCAACGGCCAAGATCTTGTTTCCACCCACTCATGCGGCTTGAGTGGCATCCGATAGGGGGTGGGGGATACTTGCGTTCAACACTGAATGTCTCGACCCGATGGGCCAGGTCGCTCACCCGAAACGTTGCTCTTCAGATGGCTGGAGGAACTTGAGTCCTTGAAGAGGCAGACGTACTACAATGCTCGCTCAGCTACGTGGGCGGTTGGCACGCGGGTATCTGCCGGCGTCCGCGGTTACACATTGGAGAACCTCGCAACGTTGCTGCAACACGCTGATGGAGGCCTCTAGGCTGTACGAGGCCAACGGCTCGTCGCCCGCGTCGTACTCGGATTGTATTAGTAAACAGCACAACGCTGGATGGGGTCTCTCTGGACTCCGAGGGATGCACGAGCCAGGATGTCCCCATTCCTGAGAGAACCTATCACTGACCCGACGACGTTTTGTGAGGCGAGGTTGTTTGGGCACTAAATCGACGGCTCTCACCCAATGGTCTTTGTTCGACGGATAGAGCTAGATCAAGGGGTCCTCCAAGGTCGACGGCCTGTGGCTTCGGGGTCTTCTCGAAGAGGTGCTTCTTCTTCTCCAACGTTTCCATGTTCTTCCCTTCATCCAACGGCAGGCCGCTTTGACCACGAAGTTCAGTCAGACGGCTTCCAAGATCAGGAGGATATGAAACATCTCGGATTATCCGAACCTCAACCAAGTGACAGTTGAAGAAGTCAGAATTTGCTCGTAAAAAGACCAAATGCAAGCCAGTGCGTGTTACGATTTGTAGACAGCGGCTTTGATGTTTATCAAGTTACATGTCGAAGCCAGTCGTATTTTTCGGGATGGATGGATGGCAACTAGACGGCTCGCTGTCCATCAACCCACAGAATTAATTTCCACGATGCAACCAGACGAGCAGTCGATATGGCATCTTGCCACATCGCACAGGCCATATGACGGCCATGAGATGTACGGTCACGAAACCGAACCTCCGCTTCTTCTCCCTCGTTTCCTCCGCCGTTTTCTTTGTTTCCCCTCGTTTTCACGTAGGTAGGTTCCCGATGAGCAACGGCCCGGACTCTTGTTGTTACCCGCTTGGACACAAACGTCCCTCCCTGCTCGTGTTGGTTGCCCCTCGCGGATTTTGTTTTGCGGAGTTCATGCTATCCGGCCTGATCGCACAAGTCTTCGTGCCGTCGATCGGTACAAAGGTGCTGGTGAGGCGAAAGAAGTTGACGCGTGCCCACCCACCCCTCCTTTCTTTGGCCGGGGTTGGTGTTCCGTCCGGGTTTCGAATCCGGCGGCCAGTTTCGTGCCACTACGGACCCATTTCCGTACTGGCAATCATTCGTATCTTGTCAGACGGCAGCCTGCGTCATTGTGGGGGACCTCATGCAAGCAAGACGGTCCGGTGAGTTTCTCTCGGCACGGACATTTGCGCTGTCCTAGCGGGTGCAGAGAGAGAGAGAGAGAGAGAGAGAGAGAGAGAGGAAGCATGGGACGAATGTATACAAGGTATTTCATATCCGTGTTGCCCCTTTTTGTCTACAGTTCAATCATCCGTTTGAGCAGACCCTCCTCACGAACTGCCAACCGCCCAAGATGTCCATGTCGATGCCCCCCAACATGAACGCCACAACAGCCCCAGCTATGGACGGCACCCTCCTGGTTGAGGTGGCCAGCCGATGGCCGGTAGCTGCAACGGCGCTGTTCGCCTGCGTTGTTGCCTTCCTGCTGCAGACAGTCTTCAAGAGCGACCCTTGGGCGAGCATCCCGCTGGTGGGGGCAGAAATCGGGGGACAGGAAAGCCGAAGAAAGAAGTTCATGAACGGAGAAGCCAGGAGCATGTATCTGGAAGGCTACAAGAAGGTGAGCTGGATTGGGAGAAGCTAGTGTTGAACAGCGAGACGCTGATGGTCAAATCTTGAATAGTTCAAAGAACAGGCATTCCGGATTACCACCGCAAGGAGTCAGTGATCAGCCGACAGGACAGACAATCGGAGCTCGACGCTGACGTCCAGTGCAGAATCGCAAAACATCGTCGTGGCCCCCAAGTTCATGGACGAGCTCAAGAGGCTTCCGGACGACGTGCTCAGCTTCAACCGGGCCATCGAAGAGGTTAGCAACCCATGTACGAAGTTGACGAGACACTCTGAGGGCTGACAGAGCCGTGATAGTCCTTGTTTGCGAAGTACACCCGCGTTGAAACGAACATCGACATTCTTCCTCACACGGTCAAGACGGCCCTGACGCCGGCTCTCGGTACGTACGGGAACCTCTTATCCCC
>PUHP01000989.1:805-16597 GCA_006783085.1 Colletotrichum shisoi | reverse complement strand
CCCCCCCCCCCCCCCCTCTCATCCGAGGTGATAGTAGGAGTACCAGTTGTGGCGATGGTGACGGAGGAGAGGTGGGGGTTGGTTTTGTTTCCCATGTCTTCCTCTTCCTCCTCCTCCTCTTCTTCTTCTTCAAGAACTGCTCAGGAGCTTCTCGACTGCCCACTTCACGGAAAAGTTGCGCAGGTCCGAGTAGTGCTGGCCGACGCCGACGAAGAGAACGGGGACGTTTGTGGCGTGGACGAGGCTGACGAGGGTGCCGACCATGTTGCCGACCGTGTCGCACTTTGAGATGATGAAGCCGTCGAGGGTGCGTACGGCGCCGAACGCGGCGTTGAAGTTGCGGGCCTGGGCGACTGAGTCGGTGCCGACGAGAGCCTTTTTGGGAGGGGGAGTACGTGTTAGTCTTTGTTGCACCAAAGGGACAGAAAAGGGGGTTGTGTAGGCCGGGGGGCGGGGGGGGGTCTTACCTCGCCAACCATGAGGATCTTGTCGGGTTGGGCAAACTTGGCAAACTTCTCGAGCGACGACATGAGGCGCTGATCGTTGTGCCTCCGCCCAGCGGTGTCGATGAGGACGACATCGAAGCCCTCCTGCGCGGCGTGCGAGACGGCGTCGCGGGCGACGGTGGCGGCGTCCTTGCCGTAGCCCTTCTGGTACAGCTCGACGCGGCCGCCCTCGCGGATCGTGAGCTCCTTGAGGTTGCGGACGTGGACGGCGAGCTGTTCGACGGCGCCGGAACGGAACGTGTCGCCGGCGGCGATGAGGACCTTGTACTTGTTCTGCAGCAGGAAGAAGCAGATCTTGGAGAGGTTGGTGGACTTGCCGACGCCGTTGACACCGACGATGGAGATGACGTAGGGCCGGGCCCTGCGCAGCGAGGTCGCGGGCGGCGCCGTGATGGCGTCGATCTCGCGGAGGAGGTCGAGCGACGACGTCGGCGTGAGCATCTTTGTGAGCGACGCTTCCATGGCAGCCTGGATCCGCGCGTTGATGCTCTCGAAGTTGCCCGTCTTGACGCCCAGGAGCTCCTTCTCGACGCCCTCGCACAGCCGCACCGCCGCCTCGCGTGCCACGTTCTTCTTGAGGAGGTGCTCCTCCATGCCCTTCATGGCCTTGTCGAGGTCCGCCTTGGTGAGAGTCTTGCCGCCGACGACGTTGCGGAACAGTCCGCCGATGGTGCTCAGGCCGGTCCCGATAAGCCCGCCGCCGCCCAACGAGGACGACTCCGCCTTGGATGCGGTGCTGTTCTTGGCCTGTGCCGAGGCGAGGATGTTGTGAACTTCGTCGTCGAGGTCCTTGAGCACGAACTGCCCCTTTGCCGTCTTGGAACCCCACGTCGTGTGGTCGACGTGCTCGACGGCCGAGGAGCGCGCGGCGGTCTCGGCTTCCGAGTCGCTCGTCGCCGACTTCGGGGCGGCCGAGTAGTCCAGCACCACGTCGTCGTCCTCGTCCGCCATGCCGTCGGCGTCCCACTTGCGGCCCTTCTTCGTCGATGACCTTGTCGCGACCTTGGGCCGCCTGCCGGCGGACTCGTCGCCGGACGACACGGGGCCCGAGGTGCCGGCCTTGCGCGCGCGCCGCGACATCTTGGCCACGGGCCCGGCCTTTCCCACCACAACGCCGCCGGTTCCGGGGGTCGAGGGCCGCGAAGTTGTCGGCGTCGCGACAGGTGTAGAGTCGTTCGATGCGGCGTTCGCGCCGTTCAGACCGCGTCCTAATGGAAGCCAACAGTTAGCACTTGTTAGTTCTACTGACATGTTCTCGTGACCTGTTCTCGTAACCGCACGGCAGTGCGCGCGGCGCATTCCGCTTACCCCTATAATGCAGACCCGGGGGGAGGGGCGGATCGTCGCCGAGGTTCCCGGACAGCGTCTTCTCCTCCTTGGCGAACTCGGCTTCCGAAATGTTGGAATCGCCCTTGGCCCCCGTTGTCTCGAGCTCTCGGACCTGCTGGTCAAAGTACTCGTCGAACTTGTGGCATTCGACCAATGTCGTATGGGGCTTCGTCAGCTGTTCGCCATATAAGTCCACAAAGATCGTCTTGATGTTGTCGACAAGCTTGTCAATCCATGACAGGTGGAGGAGCGATCTGTACACGGCCTGTCCACTTGTCCGTCAGCGCCACGCATGATCGAGGCGCATTGAGAGCCGCGGGGACATACCACGAAGATGACACCTAGTTCCTTGACGAACGTGTAGCGGAGTGTGTGTTGGTCGCGCTTGTACGGTGGGTTGCTGGCCGCAGACTGACTCGAGGCGGCGCCGCCCTTCTCCTCAATGAAGACATCGGCGATGAAGTTGTTGATGACGGACGGGTTGACGGGCGCATATGTCCTGGACCAGAGAACCACGCCTGAGGTGGTCAGGATCTCGAATGTGTCCAACATTGTGTGTATGCGCTTCGTTTCCTTGAGTTGCGGCGACAAAGAAAACGTGGGGAGTGACGACACGTAGAGAAGAGGAGGGAGGGGAACCCGTCAGTCAGTTTTGGGGCGACTTTCTCGATGATCCAAAATGCTGTCCTGTGGCGCAGGCAGACAGACCCGTGGCCGATAAGATGCACCATTCCATTCGTACGCAGATGGGTTGGCTCCCGCATCGCTCGGGGGGGGAGGGGGGGCTATCGATAAGCTCCGGAGATGAGGATAATCCGCCGACTTGACGCACTGTCTGCAGCCTGCAAAGAACATATGGTGTGTACAGTGCGCAGGGTTCTGAGCTCGGCCCCTCGCCGATGACATGGAAGTAAACACATTTCCACACCTACCAGCTCCATCCACATCAGCTCGCGGCCCGCCAAAGACGACGTGGACTCACAGAAGGGAGGCATCCCAACACCCACGACGCCGAATCAAACCCCCCCTCTCTCCTTTACTGCCATTTCAGTCCTCGACAAAGCCTTTCGCCAGATCACCCCAACGACAACACCCGAATACACAAACTAGGTCTTTTCTTTGCCCATCATGCAGCGTCCACAAACGTACGGGCAGTCACCTCCCCTGCACCACCCGGTTCCCCAGCATGTCTCGACGGTTCCCCAGCTACGCTCGCCTCCTCCACCCGTGTCGCAAACCCAATCGCAACAGAGCTATGGGAGCCCCTATCAGCAGCAGGGTGGCACAAGTGGAAATGTGTTCGGCGCATACGGGCAGTTTATGAACGACCCTACGGCACAAGTTGCGGCGCAATTTGGACAGACGGCCTTCAAGCATGGCCAGGAGTACATGGAACAGAACGTATGTCAGAGGAAAAGGAGAATCCCCGGGATGCGCATCTTTTTGGAGGCCCCGACATTTCAGAATGCATCGAATCCACCGCCGCTGACCTTCGTCGCAGTTTAACCGTTACGTCAACGTCAACGCCCTGAAGCACTACTTTAACGTCTCCAACTCATACGTCATCAACAAGCTATTCCTCGTGCTTTTCCCCTGGAGGCACAAGCCGTGGTCGCGCAAGCAGTCCGTCGGACCCAGCGGCCAGGAGGGATGGTATCTCCCGCCGCGGGACGACATCAACAGCCCCGATATGTACATTCCCGTCATGGCCGTCGTAACGTACATCCTCCTCTCCACCCTTATCGCCGGTCTCCGCGGCCAGTTCCAGCCTGAGCTCCTCGGATACACGGCATCGACGGCTCTGGTGATAGTGGTTGCGGAGATTTTGGGTCTGAAGCTGGGCTGCTATCTGCTGGGCATCTCGAACGACTCGCAGCTCTACGATCTGATCGCGTACTCGGGTTACAAGTTTGTCGGCATCATTGTTACCGTCGCGGTGGCTGAGACCTTTAACGGCGGCAAGGGCACGGGTGGCTGGATCGGCTGGTCGGTGTTTCTCTATACGTTTCTGGCCAACTCTCTGTTCTTGGTATGGTTGTATCGACTCCCTGACGCAGATGTGGTGGACTAACTTCCCCTCCAGATGCGGTCTCTCAAGTATGTTCTTCTGCCTGAGAACGCTGCCAATGGCGCCGGTCCCATGCAGACGGGCGATTCCCGAGCCAAGCGAAACCAGAGGACCCAGTTCCTGTTCTTCTACTCGTACATTGTTCAGCTGCTGTTCATGTGGATCCTTACGAGACCTTGAGTCGACCATCTTCGGGGGGATTGCGATGCAAAAAGAAAAGTACGAAATCAAAAGGCGTATACGGAACGGAGTCAGGCGCAGCTGGGTAGAAGCATGCGGGGAAATCAGATAGAAGAGAAGAGTTGCCGGTTCAAGAACGACCCGTTGCAAAAGACGAGTTGTTTCTCTAGAATCGAACACGCATGTACGATAATGCGGCATGTCGTGCCGCTGAGCGCGTTATCGCTGCTTGCTGGTGAGCTTGGAACGCGGTCGAGATGTGTGCTATCACCGCCTGTATTGGGCTCGAGACGAGGAAGCTCGCTCCATGCAGCTAGCTTGGCGTGGCCAGGAATAGGTTACAAGACAGATGTTGAGATGCTGCAGTACAGATGAAGAAACAGAGCTGCCATGATACGTCGGCGTTGAGGATCCTGTATTGGTGCATCGTGGTCTCGAATTGCATGTAATGAGCGGCACCTGATCATATAAGCGTCGTGCTGCCTCGGCGGTGCTCTTCCAATGAGATTTCGATGTTGACACGTCAGTACTTTTTCTTCCAAGCAGCTTCCTTGCCGTTGCTTGCCCGTTCCCCGGAGCACGCAACCACCCGGAGGCGTGACTGATAGTAATAGTCAGTACACAGAGTGGTGGTATGCTTCTAGTATTGGGTCAGACCTAGGCCCAGATCGCAGGTACCCAATAAAAGCCGCCTTTGACACTCGCCTGATGCTTCCTATGTACCAGGTAGAGCTGCCTGCCGGGCTACCGAGCTAACTAGGTTCACTCGAACGGACAGCTGTTTATAACCCCCCCTGTTAGCGCGAGGTTGTTCCTCATTCGCCGATCCGAACTTCGGCCGGCCACCTCCACACGAACCGGGCTCTCCCACGCCTTGCCGTTCCAGTGCCCTTCCTAGAACAGGAAAGCGCCCCCCCCCCCCCCCCCCCCCCCCCCCCCCCCCCCCCCCCCCCCCCCCCCCCCCCCCCCCCCCCNTAGATTTAGCCTAATAACTAAGTAGTAAATACTACCCCTTTACTCCTATTAACAACAAATAGCAAGTACTACCCCTTTGCGCCCTCACACTCTTGCCGATTACAACGTCGCCAACTCCCGAGTGCTTTTAAACAGATCTCAACAGACTTTCTCACACTGGTCGCGCTGTCACTGTTTATAGATGTCGCCTGCTGGGACATCGATTGAGGCTGCATCAACAAACTGCTTCAGCTCTCACCAGGGGATTTTCGACACGACACCGCTCATCGTGTCTCATAGCTGAACACCAATACACTCACACGTACGGACGCAAGACGTCACCTTCAGAATCTCTTTACCCAACTGCACAGAAGCCGCAGAGCCGTCATCATGGCCCTTCCTCCGATTGTCACGGCGACGCTCCAGTCCGCTGTCCTCAGCGGCACGTCCAACCTACTAGCCCAGGCCCTGACGGCCTACCAAACCGATGTATGATGTTTCCACACGCCAGGACCGCCGGAGGGATATGTTGCGTCGTCGAATCCTAAAACGCCGCCTGACCATGTCCCGAGCGAGACCCGTTGCTAACCCTGCGACCAGAGCCAACTGGTCATTGACTGGGTTCCCGTTTTCCAGTTCATCATCTACACCATCATCAGCACTCCACCCAATTTCGTGTGGTGAGTTTCTTTACCGGCAAATAAACGCTCTCGCGAGACCGCCGGCGCTTTCGTTTGGATTCAAGATTGGGCCAGCGCTCAAGAATAATGACTGACACAACCCGCTATAGGCAAGGCTTCCTCGAGGAGACCTTCCCGGCCTATCTCGTCTCGCCCACCAAGAATGCCGTAGCTTCGGCCGCCGCCAACGACGAAAAGAAGCTGGACCGCGAGGCGCGCGAGAACAAGCTCGTGGAGCCCAAGCTCAACATCCGCAACACGCTCATCAAGCTGTTCCTCGACCAGACCGTCGGCGCCGCCCTCAACACGCTCGCCTTCAGCATGTTCATTCACAGCATCCAGACTGCCATGACCCGCCCGGAGCACCTCGCCGCAGCGCAGCACTCGGGGTCGTACCTCTTCTCGCGCGGCGCCATCGACTACAGCAAGGTCGACTGGCGGGCCGTCGTCCGCAGCAGCCAGCTCGAGTTCGTGTCCATCTTCCTTGCGGGCCTGAAGCTGTGGCCCATGGTCAGCTTCGTCAACTTTGCCTTCATCAAGAGCATCGAGGGCAGGAACCTGGTCGGTGCCTTGGCCGGCGTTGCTTGGGGTATTTACATGAGTTTGGTTGCGGCCCGTTGAGTCCGACTTGTTTGGTGGCGGTGTAAGTCACCGGAGGGGGTAGAGCGTGGGGTGGGGGGTGGCAGGCATGGTAGACCGACGAGCATTGGGGTTTGCGGATAGAACGACCATTTGAAGGTCATGCACGGAAGAGACGCGGTGGTTTTGTTCCAACCCTTTTTTTTCTTTTTACTCTTTTGGTCCTCCTTCTTTTCCTACACTAGTTCGAGGCATGGCAGGGCCGCCTAGTGTATCTCGAATTGAATCGCGTAGATAAATTGATGGCTCTTTTCAAGCGGAGGCAACGCACGGTCTCCTGACCCAGTTCTATAGAAGAACACACCATTCATATCACTGTTCGATCACATGTGGGAATTCTGCAGGTCTCGCTGCCCGTCGCAGGCCTTGTGTCCCGGCGAAGCACTGCTGGCCACAATGGGGATTCGCGAGGGGATTCGCGAGTCTGAAGCGAGACTCGTTCTCCAGAAGGTTCTTCTGAACAGGGGTCGAGAAGCGTACGGTGCCGGCACGGGAACCGTGATATCTCGGATAGTCGTTGCCATTTTTTTTTTGCCAGACTGGCTGGCATGTTTCGGGGGTTACGACGGTGATGGAGACTGTCTTGGACGCATACCACGCGACGTGTGAGGTCGAGCTGGTTGTATGACAAGATGCCATCCATGTCTTTCAGTGTGGATCTCCAAGAGACTCGGAACCGATGACGCTTTTTATCTTACACCTTGAGATATTTCCATTGGACGATCTAGTAGATGATTTGAGGACAGAGAGGCACCTGTCCGATAGGAAGGAGGGAGTTTTTGCCTACCACCTGTCGCACTGGTCTCGTATTGACTCCGTACTAGATTCGTATTGTGTAAATTAGAGAGAAAAGAAGAGGATGTTCGCAGATGAGATCATCTGGAAGCGTTGCATCATGTGCTATATGTTGGTCAAAAGAGTTTGCTGAATGAGACTACTATGTATGCTGCCTGCCTGTCTGCCTGCCCGAGTCGCCGGTGAGACGGCTGGTTAAACGGGCGAGTGACGTTGGAATTCCTTAGCCAAGACATTGGGGGCGCCATTTGTGCAGCCGCAGGTTTGTGAGGTCGATTGAAAGGAACCGTGATTGGGCCACAAACGAGAGGGGAGAGGACATGTCTCCCAAGCCAACACCGGCCGAGCACCAGATAGATACGCTTAGTAGTCCAGATGTAGTGTAGTGAACAGAGCAGAACACATGAGAGTGAGTGGAGCACACATCAAGATTGGGTGCGTGCCGCAGGCGCACCTCTAGTCTCCACCGTTACGCTCCATTTGGGAGGGACATCGGAGGACCACTTCAAGGCAAGCGTCGTTGGTGTGTTCCGGAGCCTGCTCCTCCCGTACCAAATGCTCCACGAGATCTCATTGGCTGCGCAGTCACGCGTCGGCAGAAAAGAAGAAACAGCTGAAAGGAGGGAATCGAGCCACGAGGGTCCGTGATTGGTCAGATCGTTTCTGAAGTTTTCGGTGTCAAAGGGCGTTTCCATTTAGAGCCATGTGACGTCACTGGGTGCAGCGCAGAACGGGCTGACGGCGCATGGCGGGAGCGGGAGGAGATCGGGCTCGCGCGGGCGCTGCACAGTGCCCAGTGCACGCACTTCGTAGCACTCTCTCCAGCCCCAGGACACCGGCTGAGAGGCTCACGAGAGGAGGGGGGCAACTACTACAACCGACTAACTAGACAGAGCAAAACAAAACAAAATTCGGATGGGACTCCGGGAAACGAATGGGCCTGGCAAGAGGCGAGCATGGAGCTGGAGGGGCATCCGAGAAGCACTAACGACGACGGGGAGGATGTGATTTTGCAGCATTGCGACCCCACGTGTGAGGTCGGGATGACGTGTGGGGAAGACACTGCGTCACTGGCAAATGAGCGGGCGTCGCGGCTATTGAGGCATCTACACTAGGTACACTAGATAGGTAGCGTGCATGCAGTACGTACAAGGGGAGGTACCTAATGGAGGTCCCTTAGGGACATAAACGGTCACGACGGAGAGCTGAGGACGGCTTCGCTGTGTTTACTCATCATCAGGACGTGTCGGAATAGAAAGCAGATGGAAAGAGGCAGGCAGGCAGAGGCGGAAAGGAACCAAGGAAGGCGGCGATCCTTTGAAGCAGATAAGGCAAAAGAGAACTTTACATTCTATTATGCCTAGGTAGACCTACGAATGTAGGCACCCAGATACCCCGTGTTGGTATCCGTATCACGCTGACGTACTCTGTACTCGCTCACACAAGAGCGTCAGCAGCTGTCAAGGGCCCCCATGGTTGGTGAGCGCGCCGTTGATTCTGTTGTGGGGCAGAACGGCGGCTGCGTTTCCCCCTCTGTCTGTACGTCCCGCTTTTTGCCTGCCCCCGTTCCCGTCGCCGGCTGTCCTGCTGCGATTTCCCTCAAGTGGCAGCATCGCATCGCCAGTTGATCTATCTGCGACTGTCAGGTTCGTGCCAGGCCATCTTCGGGTTCGAATTCCACCCGATCTCACGCCCGGGCACTTCAGCTTCAGCTACAGCACATACACATACGCGCGCGCTGAGCGACGACTGGGAGGCGATCCGTTCTTCACCGCCTGCTTACGCCACAACCTCGAAGCTTTGCGTTTGTAGCTTCGACCCACCCCATCCCGATCCTCATTGTGCCTGACCAGTGTCGTAGGAGGGAGGAGACCGAGGGACGGAGCCCCTTTATGAGAGCGAGGGCTGAGACGCAGCACTGAAAAGGGGGATGGATGGTATGGAAGCGCCAACAAACCAGTCCTAATTGTTGTCTCTGTTTCCTGTCGTCGTCGGAAGGAATCTCAAGCTCCTTACCCTCGCAACGCTCGTGCTTGAGCCGGCGTCATGATGCATATCAAACCTAATATCCGTACATGACGAGTACCTACCTACCTTGAACAGCAGCCACCGTCATCAGCTGGTCTGTGTCTTTATTCCCTCTCCGTCTCCCGCCTCTTTTTTTTTTCTATTGTTCCTCGCACCCACCCACATCCCCAATTCATCGTTTTGACGGCCAGACCCAGAGTGAGTCCCTTGCACCACATCTAGGGGGGGAGGGACAAAGAGGATCGGCACTTGGGCGGCACCACAGAGGCCGACAAGTCGTTTCTAACGAGACCGCCATCATCCGCGCGTACCAAGCCATATATTGCGACGTCCGACCTCCAGCCCCCAAAGCTAGCCCCGTCTACGTCCCCCGTCTGCCGCTACGTCTTCCGCTACGTCTTCCGCTGCGTCCCCTGAGACCTGGTGTCTATCCACCAGTCGTCTTCCTTCCCTCTTCGTCTATTCTCCCAGGCCCTCCTGCCATCTCATGTTTTTATTTTTTCCCTCTCCCTGCACCTCTAAAACGCTTTCGTTGTCGTCCTGCAGCTGCTTTGCATGAGACAAGTCGGGATAGGCCATCTCACGCACCGGTAGCCTTTTTTTTTTTGGCTCCTCCGGTTTCCTCTCTCTTTTATGCTCTCTGTGCAGCACCAACTCTAAATTATCACACTGTCGACCCCAACAATATCGGCCAAGGTCCGGTGCGAAATATCCACCCGGTGCACATTTCCACAAACTGCCAACCGGACGGCGCATCCACGATAAACAAAACATCCAGTGCCCTGCTTGCCTGCTCCCCTCCATCCGACAAGCTTGGTTGGGCCCCACCCGCCAGGTTAAATCAGCTTTGGTCCTGCCGGCCTCGTACATCAGACTGGGTTGTGTCGCCGCGGGTGCCCATCCCCATCCCCACCCGGCAAAGCAGAATCGCAACTTCCGGCCTCGACTACCCTCGTCCGCTTCATCCACTTTGGGCCACTCTTCCACACGTTAGGCGCCCCAGCTCGCCCGTGACGCTTTTTCTCTCTCTGCCTCTCATCTTGCGCCCCTCCTCCCGCAACTTCTGTTCCTGAATCGCCACCCCCGAGCGAGCATCACTCACCTTGATTTGCGCCTTGTTAGCATAGCACGCCCTCCTCGTCCATTCGGCGTTCACCTTCTTCGGCGGGCCCGACTTCAGACTTTAGACCTCAGACTTGTCACTTCCCCTTCAGCGAGGGAATCGCAACAAGGACGTGGCTCGGCCTGGCTGCGCCATCTCACCCCTCGGACGACCATTGGTTGAGAATGAGAGAAGACACAGATACTGACAACAAGATCTGCCGTTTCCTTGGCTGAGCGGAGCCCTCGCGCCTTGCACGCCGTCATGCATCCTCCCCCGCTCCTCGGTGTGGGCGTCGTTGATCTGCTCGAGTCCGACCCTCGACCGACCTTCGTCGTGGCGCTTCAAGCTTCGCTCGAGGACCCTGCCCACGCCGAGGTCGTCTACAGCAACCCGGCCCTCGCAAGAAAACCAGCCCTTTCCGACGTCCTCGTCTCTCTCTCGAGCCGCGACCACACGAGGTTCAGGGACTGGATCACCGCCCGGGACGTCAACCCCTCTCACTCCTTTCAGTACAGCCACCATCTCTGGACTCGGAACACCGTGCTCTCCAAATGGGTCGTTGTAAGCTCCAACGACTTCTCGATCTCGTCAGAGCCGCTGAAGAAGACACGTCTTGATGCGTCGAGGGGGAGAGAAACCGGCAGCGGGATCTTGCTTCCGCGTATTTCGACTGTCCCATCCATGTCTTCGCCAGAGTTCTCGGAGGAAGATGGTTCGCCTAACCCTCGAATCGTTCGCGCGGCCACCGAGCCGCCCTTGGTCTTGCCAGAGTTCATGCCGGACCAGGAGCCTTTTCTTGACATGGTCGACAGCATCGACTGGAGTGCAACTCCCCTGGGACCCATGGACCGATGGCCATCCCTGCTCCATCAGTCGTACAGCCAGATCTTGTGCAACTCCCAGCCTACGGCCATCTACTGGGGCAGCAAGTTCACCACAGTATACAACGAGGCCTATGGGGAGATGATTGGAGCCCGTCACCCCGACTTGATGGGTCATTCCGTAACCGAGGTGTTCCCCGAGATTGCAGACCAACTCACAGATATGATGGAAAATCCCGGACAGAGCCGGCGGGCTAACAACGAAGAGGTGTTTCGTTTTTTTGTCAAGCAGCGCGACAGTCCGCCCCTGGAGACATACCTGAAATGGTCCATTGTTCCCGTTGTGCAAAATAACGAATGTCTCGGCTTCATCCACCTGATATCAGACACGACGCTATACCACCTGTTCCGCCGACGGATCCAGATGCTGGTGGATATGGGCGAGGAGCTGGGCACCGCCAAAGACGTCAAGTCGTACTGGAGCAAGCTGATCGAAGAGCTATCGGAATGCGATCCTGCATATGACATACCGCTCGCTATGTTGTACTCGATCGCATGCGACGGTTCATCGGACTCGGGAAGCGAGCCGCGACACGAGTGTAACCATGTTTGTCGCCTGGAGGGCGCCCTCGGGGTTCCGGAAAACCATCCCATCATGCCTGAAACCCTTCGACTTAAAGAAACTGGCGCAGGCCTAGCGCCACAGTTCCGAGCCGCCCTGCGCAGTCAGGGACCACTGATAATTAGCACATCAGACGGCAGTCTATCAAAAAAGCTACTGGACGGCTTGCAGTGGCGTGGTTTTGGCGATGCCTGCGAGGCCGCCATCGTCCTGCCCATCCGGCCCACGAAGGAGGAGGAGGTTATGGGGCTCCTGGTGTTGGGCCTCAATCCTCGGCGGCCTTATGACGATGCCTACACTCTCTACATCCAACTCCTTGCACAGAAGCTGACAACATCGCTGGCATGCACGGTCTTGCTGGAAGAAGAAAGGCGCCGGGGAAGAAATGCAGCTGAACAAGCTGCCTACGACCAGGCCATGCTGAAGGAAAAGCTTGCATATCAGACAAAGGAAGCAACGGAGTACACACGGCTGTTCCAGTCGGTTTCTGACTTCGTACCTAACGGTTTCTCGATTGGTGATCACCAGGGAAACATAACCTTTGCCAACAGCCTTTGGTACCGTATAACAGGATATCCTGATGCCAGCGCTAAGGACATTGGCTCTTTCTCTTGCGTGTTGGAGGCAGATCGGGAAAAGATCCGTCAGGCGTACAGGGAGCTGCAAACAAAGGATGAGGTTGAGTTCGAGTTCCGTGTGCGAGGGACTGAACATACCAATAACATGTTAGCACGGAGATCCCCCTTCAAAGCCGACTTGTATGGCGACCTGGACGATGACATGGAGCGACATGTCATGGCGCAGGCCAGGGCAGAACGAGCAACAGATGGGACCATCATTCGAACTTTTACTTGCCTTACTGATATCACCGCCCACAAGCGGACTGCCGACGAAGCCACTCGAAGAGCCCAACAAGCGGAGAATCTGAAGAGAATGGCCGAGCTTGCCACTGTCGGGATGTTTGACATGGATACGGGAGGACGCCTTCTCGGCGCAAACAACGTCTTTTTCGAATTGTGCGGGATAAACAAGGTGGACCCAATGCAGCACGAGGTGCGGCCGTGGGAGCTCTCGGTGGTCCAGGACGACCTTCCGAATTTGAGTGAGAGCGTGACCCGGTTGGTGTCGGAGAAGAAGCCTCAGACGGCCGAGATTCGTCTCAAGACCACGTGGACGGCCGAAGACGCTGGAGGGAACCAGATCACAGCGCCGAGATGGGTGAACGCGACGCTGATGCCGGTCTGCAACTCGGATGGCATCGTCCAATCGTTCACTGGCTGTGTCAGCGACGTCTCGTTACAGAAGTGGCAACTCGAACTGGAGACACAACGGACCGAAGAAGCGATCGACTCGAAGCGGCAACAGGACAACTTCATCGACATGACGTCTCACGAGATGCGTAATCCGCTCAGCGCCATTGTCCATTGCTCCGATGCCATAATTGCCTCTCTCGCGAGATGCGAGGAGCTCGTCAATCAGCCACCCGGTCCGAAGGTCCCCACAGCAACCGAGGAGAACGGCGACAGACATTTCGACGTGAAGCAGCTCCTCTCGGATAGCATCGAGAACGCCGAGACCATTGTTGCTTGTGCTCAACACCAGAAAAGGATCGTGGACGACATTCTGACCATGTCCAAGCTGGACTCGAAGCTTCTGGCCGTCACTCCCTGTACGGTCAACCCGGTGCAAATTGGGGAAGAAGCCATCAAGATGTTCGACGTGGAGGCACGCCGCGTCGACATTGATCTGAAGATGACTGTCGACAAGTCATACAAGGAACTTGGGCACGTCTACCTCGACCTCGATCCGTCTCGCGTCAAGCAGGTGCTCATCAACCTGCTCACAAACGCGCTCAAATTTACCAAATCGGGATCCATCAGAAACGTCTCGGTCTGCATGAAGGCGTCCCGGGAACGGCCGACGGACGAAACATCTCCGGTAACGTTCATCCCCCGATCCTGCAAGGAGGAGTCGGAGTATGAGCAGCCTGCCCTCGACAGCCGCACGGATCCGGTATACATCATGTTCGAGGTCAAGGACACTGGCCAGGGCCTTTCCGAAGACGAGAAGTCCAACCTCTTCAATCGGTTCGTGCAGGCGAGCTCGCGGACCCATGTCAAGTACGGCGGTTCGGGGCTCGGGCTATTCATCTCGCGGCGGTTGACGGAGCTGCAAAAGGGAGCCATCGGCGTGGCCAGCTTGCCAGGAGTGGGATCCACATTCGCCTTCTTCATCGAGGCATACGTGCCGACGGAAGCGTCACGGAGGGAAGCCGAGTCTGCGGCCGCGGCCGTAAGGATGACGACTCTGGCCACAGCGGCCAACACCCCACTCAGCGTCCCCCGTGCCAGGCCCCCCACGAATGAGCAAAGGACACCTAGCTCGCGGCCGAAGCTCAAGAGCCACGACAGCCGACTTGACGGCATCCTGGTCGTGGAGGACAACCTAATTAACCAGCAAATCACTCGCCGAGGCCTCCAGGATAGGGGGTACACCGTGGACGTGGCCAATCACGGAATCGAGGCACTGGAGAGGCTCATGCAGTCCATGGCTTTGCAACGCCACGAGGAGCAGGAGTACTTTACCCACAGCACGTCGAATTCTCGGGGGGCCCCCGTGTGTATCAACATGATACTCATGGACATTGAAATGCCGGTACAGGACGGTCTGACTTGCACACGGCGGATCCGAGAACTGGAGCGCGAGGGGAGGGTGTTTTGTGGCAACGGCGGAAGAATTCCCATTATCGCCGTCAGCGCCAACGCGAGGCCAGAGCAGATGCAAGACGCTAAGAACGCGGGGTGCGACGACGTGCTTGTCAAGCCCTATCGGATGCCGGAGCTCATCGAGAAGATGCAAGTGGTGGTAAGGCGGATGGGAGGTCTCCCACTCGGCTCGCCTGTGCTGTAAGGACGGAGAAGGGTACCGAGAAGGTGACAGAGGGGAAATGGGATCGGTCACATGGGCCGCATGTGCCACCAAGGGTTTGGTGATGGTGCAGAGATGGGCGCACGACGGCGTTTAGGAAAAGAGAGCCGCAGCAGGACTGGGCTCGGGGGCTGCTTCCGGGCACTGGCTCGGGCACACATGTTGATGTCACGGAACGATTGCCCGTGGGGTAGGAAGAACAAAGATACCAGACCTGGCGTGGCTGCTGGCCAACAGGAAGACCCCCCTCCCCCCCCAGGAGGTTGGATGGCACACGCAGGAGACGCTTGGCGTTGGATGACGGAAAGCGGTGAGGGTCGACCACGGCTCTCTAAGGCCAGTATAGGTGAGAGGGAGATAATATCACATAGAAGGGCGGATCCTGGCCATTTCGGTGGTAGATGGAGACGCTGGTCGGTCACTGGGGTGTGGATATTGTACAACGAACGTGGATGAAGGGACGGAATAATACCAGACGGCCTAATCCTATGCCATGCGTGCCTCGAGGCACCGTGCTCGTTGTGGTGCTTGAGGGTGATGTGGCTGGATCTTTTGACTGTCTTGTCTTCCTGCGAGTGCTTATAAGCCACCGGGCTCGGCCGAGGCTATTCAGGGGAGTGGGTGTGTTTGTGTGTGTGTGTGTGGTCTGGCGTGCTCGTTGGATATTGTGGTTGGCTCTTGGCGGGTTACAAGCCGTGCTGCTTTTCCAAGGCTTGTTTCGTCGAGCGTTTACCCTCCTCCGCGAGAGAGGGTGGTGAAAGCGTGTTGACTCTAGTGTCTGGCAAGGGCGGAGGAGGAGGAGGAGGAAGAGGAGGAGGAGGAGGAGGGATTGCTGGCAAGTCCACCAGGTGAGGTTGTACACAAGAGCTGGACTCCCAGGGATCCAGACGAAAGAAGAGTGTGAGGTGAGACGGAGAAATTCATGATTGGTTGGATTTTTCTTGGAGGAGATGGGCGGACAAGTGGATGGATGGGCGGGTGGGTGAAGGAGGGATGAAGGAGTGGGAGGGGGGCATATGCAGGGGTGGGGGGTGAGTTTGCGATTTGGTGGATGCCAATGGGGAGGCTTTTCGAAGGCCACACACGGCCCCACCGTGGGCGCCGCGGGGCTGGCGGCAAGTTTGCGTCGTTATCCAG
>PUHP01000988.1:0-10676 GCA_006783085.1 Colletotrichum shisoi | reverse complement strand
GGGGGGGGGGGGGGGGGGGGAGGTGTGGGTGACTGGACAGCCGGGTTTTGGGTCATGGACTAGGTCGGAGCTGCAGCCGAAGACCTCTCAAGCGTCATTCGTTTGCAAAAATCCCTCCCGGGCATCATTGTGTCTCAGGAGCCTTGACGATCGACTAGAAAACACACGCTACGGGCGAGACGGACTGACTTCTGGCCAGGGAGCTGGGGTTGACGTCGTGCAGGGAGCTTGCAAGTCATGAGCAGAGGGAGCAGCTGGCGAGACCTCTGATATTAATGGTTCAGTTCAGTTGTCTGCTTGCTGAAGGGGAGAATGATTGCTTGCCGTTTGAAGTTCTAGTTACATCTTCGTCACAAGATGGCTCAATCCCACACGATGGTATTGTAGATCCAGTATACAAGAGGTCTTGTGGGTAATAGCAAAAGCCGCTCCGTTCCACACTCGGCCTCCCCGTCGATGTGCACCAAGGACGTGAAGAAGATCCGATGCAAAAGTGACAGCTACCACGATGCTGCACGAATCATCATGGGCCCTTCCTTGCCAGTTTTCTTCTCCGCAGGCAGCCACGTCAAGGCTTTTCCTGCAGTCAGGTTCCAGAGTCGACAACTGCTTGCCGGCATCGTGCATTAGACGGTAGACCGATGCCGGTCCTGGTTGCCGGCCGGACCTTGAATCGTCGGATCGATTCCATTAGCTGCAGAATAATAGCGCCAACTCGACGCTCTCGACCTCCCTCGGTTCCCAGCTTCGTTCCGCTATTCGTCCATCATTGGTGCTTTGCCCATGGTGGAATAAGAAAGCGTTCAAAGGGGGTAGCAGCCAAGCCTTGGACTTACACCAACCCCGGCAAGTCGCAGCTGAAGACAGGCACACCATCCTCATCCTCCTTGGATGGAAATCGTCAATGAAGACCACCCGGCCTCCGTTGTGGGTAGAGGGTTGACAATTAATAGTGCTTCTGCTGTGGTTAGATCGCTACAGCATGAACTTCAGGTTCAAGTCTTTCGAATCGCCCGTGACGTATGGTCGGTTGTCTGGCGAAGCAGTCTCTGAAGCGTTATGGGAGGCGGACGTCAAGTCGCTAGACAAGTTTTAAGACCGGACGCGATAATTCACTTTCATCAGTACACATCGAGGATGGAACGAATTCAAAGGCGCGAGAATGGAGATGGGCTGCATCATTATGGCCTGCCTCATGCTGGCTACGTCAACTTCAATACAGGCCGTATCAGAGCACCCGTGCTACCATTCATCCTCGGCGCTCCCTCCTCCAAGACCGTCTCGTTTTCTTTCTTTTTGTATTCCGGTAGGAAGTGAGACTTCTAGTCCAATGAAGCTGTCGTCTCCCTTCTTCCGACCAGCTCCAACCACGTGCGTAGCAGATGAACAAGTTAAATCAAATTGCACCAAAAAGTCAACGCGAAGCAATTGCCACATTCCGTCTTGAGCTGGGACTTCTCATCGGCGTCCTTGCCTATCGGTTTTGTACAACCAGGGTCTACAAGCGCGCCACGTGCTGTAGGAGGAATCTGGAGGATTGGATGGCCAGCGGTCGTCTTATCCATTCCACACAGGCTTGGAGACGAGGTCAACGTAGACGCCCACGTATGAGTTTCGTCTTCACACAAGACATGCGCCGCCTAGCTGTAACAAGTACATGGAGCTCCCTCTTCATCCCCGTCACCTCAGAGTCACGCCACAGCGATGTCCGGCCGGGCTGATGAGGAAAACGTTTTGCATCTCCATCGTGTCGTCCGTCAAGTCATCCGCAAGCCTCACCCCGCGACACTCCCTGAAGAAGATGTTCCCAAAAAGGCTGGCCGAGTGGCCGTTCCGGCGCAGGTTCGCCGCTGCTCTGACGCCATGGCGATCAACGATGCGTTGGGGCGTCGAGGACGTTCCGAATCGACTTGACCGGGAGGAGACGTGCCACGCGGTACAGCAGCGGCAGCTCAGCGCGCATGGAGCTCATGACGTAGATAGATTCGAGGGCCCTGATGTACTCGTTTTTCTGACACGGTTCTAATCATCAGTATCGCCAGAAACCTTTACGCCATATGTGCCGGCAGATGTTGCGCAAACAACTTACCTCGCCTAGTTCCAACATGTTAAAGGACTTACTACAGGAGAGTTAGGTAATTAACAGTCGTAAGAGGGGCTAGAACTCCTACTTGGAGCTATATAGGATAATACCCCCCCTTATCTAATGCTAGCTACTGTAATAAGTTCTATCTTCCCTATGTTTTACTGCTTTGCAATCGACAGATGCCTGTTCTATAGTCTAGGCCGGGCGCAGGGAAGGACGCACGTCTGTCGTAAATCTGTCCGAACCCCGACGGTTGCGGTCAACTCGCACGAAATACCGCTGCCTCCCGCCGTGTGAATCTTTTCAACTGCCTCTCGGGTTTCATTTTGACGCGGATGGATGAGGTTAAGAAGTAGAAACGACGGAAGAGTTCACTAACACTGGCTTTAACCACCCGCCTCGGACCAAGTGCGAATGAGGCAAAACTAGACGGCAGTCTAAGCAGTGTTGTGTTAGTTAAGAGAACGATCGTTGACAGACTAAACACCTATTAGCCCTACATCTCCAAGTTTTTTGGTTTCACTTCGATTTATCGTTATGGGATGGCCAAATTGCGCCTTGATCAAAGTGCAGCCTACACCTTTCCAATGTCGATTAACCATGACCAGTGTTGGGAACAGGTACTACTTATTAATGAGGGATACCAAGCACGGGCACTACTCACGATGACACCACACTGACTGTTACGCTTATCAAGAGCTTGATAGAAGTGAAAATAGTGATCTAAGACTGTTCCGGAATCTGAACTCAGTTCAAAGGCGCGTACCTGGGCGGAGGTTTTAGTAGTAGGTTCAGACCTAGCAACCCATTATACGGAGCTGGAGTTCAGTCTCTCGGCCGTGTAGCCAGCACCCTTAGATCCCAGATAGATTATGATGGGAGAATAGATTGGACTGCAACTGCCCCCAACTGCTATTTTCGGCACAGTCACCACTACTACGCAAACTAATGGCGCAGCCCAGGCTTTTCATGCTGCTCAGGGTCACGTGGCTGCCATAAAGTGAGTCACAGTGACACCAGTATCCCGCTCATAACCCAGTCACAGTCCCGTCACTTACAAGAACAAGAAACCCAGTTTCCACTCTAATCAGGGGCCCTTACCACGGCTCACCGACCCAGAATCCCCTCTTGTGTCATCACCACGGTTCATGTCACCGTCCTTTGCTCGCCATGCGTCCCGTGTCCACTACCCCCACGGCTCTCGTCTTGATAGACATCCAAGGAGGCTTCAAGCACCCCACGCACTGGGGCGAATCACGCAGCACGCCGGAGTTTGAACCCAACGTCGAAAGAACCCTAGGGGCGTTCCGCGAATACAACGACACCACCAGACCCGATCAAAGCCCCGAGAGGCTCCCGGCTCTCATCATCCACGTGCATCACCACTCCACATCGCCCGCGTCGGCCCTCCACCCGTCGCGCTACCTCGAGCGGTCCTCGACGCCCTCCGTCGCGCCCTTGCCGTTCGTGGCGCCCATCGCGTCGGAATCCGTCGTCACCAAGAACTTCAACAGCGCCTTTGTCAAGACGCAGCTCGAGTCGATGCTGCGGACCGCCGGGATCCGGCAGCTCGTGCTCGTCGGGCTGACGACGGACCACTGCGTGAGCACGACGGCGAGGATGGCGGCCAACCTGCAGGTCTTGGGGGACGGCGGCGGGCCTGACGGCAACGGGCACGGCGTGCACGGGGTCGTGCTCGTCCGCGACGCCATCGCCACGTTCGAGAGGGGCGGGTTCGACGCCGAGACGGTGCATGCTGTCCACCTGGCCAGTCTGGAGGGGGAGTTTGCCGAAGTCGTGAGTGCCGACGGCGTTTTGACGATGCTGGGCCAGGCAGGCTCCAAGTTCTTGATGTAACGATGAGATATATGCAGGTCAGGGTAGTGATGGGTGAAGAGATATGCATGGAGGAAGGGGGAGACGGGCTTTCGAGCAGTGGACTTGATGAGAAAAGCAGAGAGAATCGACCGATGGGGACGTCACAATGGCGAAGCATAATGGAAAAAGATCTCATGAATGATCAATGACACATCTCAGCATCTTTGGGGCTTTCTGTTCTGCGAGGGCTCCCGGCTCCCCCGCCGGACGGCCGGCCCCACCATGCCGAGGGGCCTTATCGATAATCGGAGGTGGATCCGGGTGGACGGCGGTGAAGCCCGGCAGAACTTTTGCCACTCCTCGGATGGAATCCGCTTGCATTGGCAGTTTTTCAAAACACACGAACAAGAACAAGACCAAGAACGCAGGAACGCAACAACATCCAAACTCGCAATTGCCAACGAATCACACCCTGGACCGCGCATCATAGCATACTCTTATGTTTGGTCTCCGCCATGCGTGGGAAAGGCCTCTCCCCGTGCGCCGTCTTCTGACGCGGACGATGGCGAAGAAGGCACCGACCGCGACGAGGATCAGCAGGGCAATCCTCACGACGTCGACGGAGACGGCAAAGGAGCTCGCCGCGACGGGCATATGGCGGACATCGGGAGACACGTTGAAGCTCACAAAAGCCGACAAGGCTCTGAAGAAGACGGGGGCGACAAAGGGGAAAAAGGCCAAGAAGCCCGTCGGCGACAAGGCGCGCGTCAACCTTGTCAGCGAGAAGCTGTGCGGTACGCATACAAAAGATCCCCGGGGGCGTGGAGGGGGGGGGGGCTGGTTCCCCCCCTTTTGTAGATTCTTTGGAAACTAACTTTACGTCTCGACCCAGATGACATTATCAAGTACATCGGCCCGTCGCTCGAACGGCACCGCGGCTGCGACCTCATCGACATCAACCCGGGCGTCGGCCTCTGGAGCCGCCAGCTGCACGACTTCCTCGAACCGCGGTCGCACACCCTCATGGAGCCCGACGCCGATCTCTACGCGCCCTTCCTCCAGCCCCTCCTCGACCGGCCGAACACGCAGCTGCTGAAGCAGTCGGGCATCGTGTGGAAGGAGCTCAGCGACGTGCTGGAGCGGCTCGAGAGCCAGAGCCAGAGCCAGAGCCAGAGCCAGAGCCAGAGCCAGAGCCAGAGCCAGACCCAGGCGGCTCGGCCGGGCGGGCCCGCGGCGGCGCCGGAGCGCAACGACACGCTGCTCGTGACGGCGAACCTGTCGTACCACCCGAAGAAGCGGTACCGCCTGTTCGAATCGGTGACGCAGCTCGTCATGTACCAGCTGCTCAACAGCATCCGCACCAGCTCGCTGTTCCAGCGGTACGGCCTCGTGCGCATGCTCGTCTGGGTGGGCCCCGAGGAGCCGCGCAGGCTGCTGCCGAGGAACATGCAGGAGAGGAGGAAGATGGGCATCGAGGGCGAGCTCTCGTGCGAGTGGATCACCGAGGTCGCCAGCAGGGACGCCAAGGTGGAGAGCAACGAGTCGTCGACCTGGTTCGTGCGCGACCGGTGGATCGAGCTGGACGCCGCCAGGGCCGTGGCGGAGCGGATGGAGCAGGCGGGCGCGACGATCCCCGAGGGGCGGGAGCACGAGCTCAGGCGGCTGCTCCGGGAGGAGCAGCGGCGGCACGACACGGTCCGCGACAAGGGGCCGCAGGCGGGCGTGCATCCGCCGATGATCCTGCGGCCGTTCCTCGCCGAGCTCGACGCGCTCGAAAGGGGGCTGCGGGAGGGCAAGTTCGCGCCGCCGGACTCGTCGATGAAGACCAGGGCGTCCAAGGAGTGGAACCGGCTCACGATGCTCCGGCACCAGAAGGACCAGCTGGCGCAGGGGTCCACGACGTCCCTGAGGCTCGTGACGGAGCTGCGGAGGCTCGGGGAGCTGAGGCGGTCGGGCGCGCTCGAGGACGGCGAGCTCGAGGCGAGCATCTCGGCGTGGAACGAGGAGGTCGGGGCGCTCGGCAAGAATCACCTGAGCGACTTCCGGATCGTCCGCGACAACCTGCACCTGTTCCTGCAGGAGCCGCCGGCGCTGCACTGGGACCGGCGGGCGTACGACCCGCTGGCGGTGCGGGCGGACGAGTTCTTCCCCAACGTCGAGTGCGCGCTGCTCGACATCCAGCCCAAGCCGATCCACCCGCTGCTGCGGCAGAAGGGGCCCGGCACGTCGCGGGCGGGCGACGTCTTCGAGCTGCTGATGCAGTCGATGCTCATGTCGGGCCTGGACCCGGTCAGCAAGGCGGTGGCGCGCATCTGGCCCGGGGCGGTGGAGTGGATCCTGCCGCGGTGCCCGAGCCTGCGGGACCCGAAAGGGGGCGGGATGCCGGGGGAGGGGCACAGCGAGCTGAGCGTGCGGCTGCTCAACGAGAGGCAGTGGATGGAGCTGCTCGAGGCCTTCATGTCGTGGCCGTTCCGGCCGTCGTACGAGGAGCTGATTGGGCGGATCGCGGAGGACGTCGAGTATGCCGACGACGAGAACACCGGGGCCGGCAGCAGCTTCTCGGCCGACTCGATATTGTCGTAAGGGCCATGAATGTATGTGTATGTGTGTATGTGGGTGTATGTATAAGTGTACGTGTACATGCGTATGTGCGTGTATGTGGTTATGTGTGTATATAAATATGTAAGAGTACGTGTTGGTATTACAGTACGAATAGATAGTAAGAGATGCCCCTTCAAGGGGGCGTGTACAAAAAAAGAGAGAGTGGTTTGTGGCATGCCGCGTTCCACGGCGGAGGCCGGGGGGGAGCCAGTCCGAGTCGGGACAAGGAAGAAGATGAGGGCAACCTCGTTTCCGGGCGGGCGACCGTTTGTTGAAGTTCTAGACACTTGTCGTCGTGCGTTTGCCCGTCATGTGTTAACCCGTAGGTGTTGTTGTGTTGTGTCTGTCTGCGGGGACCCGACGGCCCCTTGGCTTCCCCCCGGCCGTGAGTATGGCCGCCGTGGACAGCCAGTGTACGGCGGCGCGGTGTCGGATGCGGTTAGCGGCCACGACGGGAAGAGGGCGTGAGTAACCCGGCCGAGGGGGGTGGGAGAGGAAGCGGGAAAAGAGGGAACGCATCTACGGCATGCCACGCATCTAATCAGATTGACGCGCGCCGAAATCAGGGTCTGGGGGGGGGTCTCGTCCCAGTGAGTACACCCACATCCCAGAGCAGGCTGTAGAGCCGTTCCAGAGATGGTTGATCGACGGCGAGACCGGGGATGGATGGATGGATGGCTGGATGGGAGAAAAGAGAAGACGTCGGCCTGCGTCGGATCTACACTACACACGCACACACACAAACACAAAGAAAGCAACGGGCGGATACGGATACTGTACTACGTAGATGGCGATGACGACACCGTCACAGGGCACAGGCAAGGGGGGGCACAGACAGGGGCGGAGGAGACGTGCATGTCAATGTCAATCTGGGGCCATCGCAAGTTTCTGAAGAAACCTTATGATGTGTTCAGTGTTGGGCATAACACTTATACTGTGTTTTTTAACCGTGTTTTTCTTCATATTGTGTACCTGTGCGACCTCAAGAGGGACCGCCTTGTAACGTACCTCAGCAATTTGGGGCAAGGAAACAGATTGACGAGGTGCCCGCGCAGACAGTTGATTGTTGCAGGCTTCTGTAGCATGTTGTGTGTTGTGTTGTGTTGCGTACCTATGCGTCCATACGTACTGTACCCACGCGTATATATATATATATATATATATATATATATAGAGAGAGAGAGAGAGAGAGAGTAACGCAACACCTCACTGGAAGTTGGAATTCGAGACATTCGTTTCTCCCGCGTGGTTTCGAGACGATGGGGAATGAATGGAGAACGAATGGAGAATGACGGGGACTGTGGCGCATCCGAATCTCGGCTCTTCAAGCAGTGTTGCATTCTCCAGCTGTCGAGACCCCGTTTGATGGGCGGCCGGCCGCGGAACCTACCCCCCCCCCCACAGCCACACAAGCCAAGGCCAAGGCCGGTCATCTGTGAGAGATGATGGGTGATTTGAGGTGAGCGAGGTGGGTACGCGCGAACGTACATCGTATGGGCGTCGGCACGGGTAGAGGCCACGTTGCGGTGTGGACGACGGACGACGGACGACGGACGACGACAGACGGTGGAACTGGTGATGTTGATGTTGTTGTTTGTTGGGTGAGGTGGATGGCGAGGATGGCTATGAGTTAGTTGGCAGGTAGAAGAGTTGAGATAGGGAGTAAGTACTCCTCTGTAAGGAGACTGAAAGTGTTGGATTATAGGGCACTTTGGAGGGCACTTTCTGTGCGCCTCGGAGTTACGGAGTTAACGGTTATTTCAGCCCGATCTCGGCCTAGCCCATCGGCGATCACGAGGGGACTGCCACAAGCTTTGACCTAGGCAGTGGGCCTCGTAGAGGCCTTAGGCACCCAGGAAAGGGGTTCCTACAGGCCAAGTCGAGGGCAAAGGCCGGGCGCAAGGGCAACGCAGAAGTTACTTATATACATCACAATATACGCACATTTAACCCTTATAAATTACCCCTGTTAATTTAATAGAAAGATACAGCAAGTAAGACTAAGGTATATTACAAGGCGGTCCCTCTTAAGGTCGCACAGGTATACAATATAAAGAAAAACACAGTTAAAAAACATAGTATAAGTATTATACCTAATACTAAATACATTTTAAGGTTTCTTTAGAAACTTAGTATTATAGAGGCTTCTAGGCCTATAACTACCCTATTAACTAACCTTATATCTAGGTAGTATTAGAACCCTAATAGGTATACTAGAGTATATTAAGATTAATACTATGATATATTAACTACCTATTTATATAAACTATTATTTAGTATATAAGTTTATATAAGATAACTTTATTAAAAATATCTACTTTTTAAATAGCTATACTTATTAACTACTATAATCCTTTATTTAGCTTCTTTTCTTATAGACCCTATTAGACAGCTATAAATATTTATTAAGCTTAGTACCTAGTACTAATAGTAAAGAGGCTAAGCCTTTATAGACTACTTATGTAAAGCTTAATTATAGGATTTAGGTCCCTAATAGACCTAGAAGTAGTAGCTCTATTATTATTTATAGTAGAGCTACTCCTCCTTAAAGAAATAGGTCCTAAAAACTAGATCTATAACACTATAACTATACTTAGAGTTATCTTTAGTATACTTAAGTTAAGATATACCATAATAGAAAATCTAAGTAAAGAGGTTAATAGTTTAAGGTAAGAGGTTGTATTTATTAAGGATATCCTATACGCCCTTATAATAGTAATAATAGTTATGTAATAGGTAGTAGTACTAAGGTTGGTAGGCAAGGATAGTCATAGAAGCAGGGAAGCTAGACCATGAATGTAACATAGTTCCTAAGAACACTATTGTTAAAAGTAGTGGCCTCGGGCCGCCTACGTGACAACAGAAGGGTGGATCTGGAAGGCTAATGTATAGCCTTGCTTAGGAAATGTTAGAAACATTGATAGGATGGATCTAGCTACCTAAAAGTAGGGTTTTTAGTGTTAAGGGATATATCTACATAGGCTAAGGACATAGGGGGGTAGGAATTGCTTTAGAGATAATACATACATTAATACACACAATTACACCTAAACTTTTAATAATTAATAGTCTAATATATACTAAAAATAGCTACAAAGAAACACTTACAACAATATGTTATTAATTAGTAACATAAAGAAAATCGACCTTTGCAGGCCCTTAGACTAGCTCCTTTGGTTTAATTAGTTTAAAATAAGGGTAAAGATAGCTAACCTCTAGGAATATGTTAACCTAGAGGCTGCTAATAGGCTAGCTCTTTTAGACCTCCTTAAGGCTCTAAAACCGCTAAGGATTAATTACTTCCCCTAGGTATAGTCTTCCTAGTCGTCTGTGACGGTATCTAGTATATCTATAGATAACCTAGACCTAAGGGCTAAGGATAAGACAGATCTTACTGCCTTAGATCTTATTACCTACAACAGCCTCTAGACTAGTTATAGCTATTAGAAAAAGGTCTATAATAGTACCTAGAAACAGGCTTAATAACTAGTAGAATATGTTATAATAATAGTTAACCCTACCTACCTACAGTACTACTATATAACTAACAAAGACCTAAGCAAATAGATTACAAGCCTATACAATAGACTAGGTATAGATTTACTTTATTAAATAATAAAGGTAAGGGTAATATATATAGAAGTTATTAATATACTATAAAATAGGCGCTTGTTAAATAAGAAGGATATAGAGAAATAGTTATATAAGTAAGACGCTACGTATATAGAGATATCTAACGCTAAGTTAACTAGTTATATAATAGCAAGCGTGTAGTTTATAGACTTTATAAAGGCCCTCTAAAATAGTAGCCTAGNATAATAAAGGTAAGGGTAATATATATAAAGATTATTAATATACTATAAAATAAATACTTATTAAAAAAAAAGGATATAGAGAAATAGTTATATAAGTAGGATACTATATATATAAAGATATCTAATACTAAGTTAACTAGTTACATAATAGTAAGTATAGACTTTATAGACTTTATAAAGGCCTTTTAAAATAGTAGCCTAGATACCTAGATTTTAGTATACTATATAATAAAGATTAGTAGTATTAGGGATAATATAATAAGGTAAGGTAAGGCTATAAAGAATGCCCTATTCTACCTTACATCGTTAGTCTAAGATGTCCCTGCGGAAGCTAAGCGTAGAGCATTTAGGCCAAC
>PUHP01000987.1:1857-16641 GCA_006783085.1 Colletotrichum shisoi | reverse complement strand
GTTTTTTGGTCAATAATGTTAAACAATACAAAGCGAAAGGTCTCCTGAGAATTGTCATGACATCGGTAACCTTTGCCCCAGACCCCTGTCGCGGTTCCTGAGGGTTTTGGTGGGCTTTCGTTTTGTTTCGCAAGCTCGAGTGTGCTGGTCGGGCCAGGGTGCTGGGAAGAGTGATGACGTTGCTCCAAGGGAAAATGCCATGAGGGGGAAGAAAATAAGACTTGTGGCTTGACGAGGCATATTTTCCCATGCAACCTAGCCACATCGGCCGCGCTGCCAAACACAGCAGGGGCGGGTTGAACCCCACTGACGTTGCTCCTCCACGCCCATCGTCCTAGGGACCTCCCATCGGTCGAAATTTGGGAAAGCATGATTCTCAGTCCGCTAGCTTGAAGGAGGAGTATAGTGAGGTACCTGAAGAACACAAGGTATTAACGACTCGTTGCATCATAT
The DNA here is from genome assembly GCA_006783085.1 of Colletotrichum shisoi. NCBI lineage: Eukaryota > Fungi > Ascomycota > Sordariomycetes > Glomerellales > Glomerellaceae > Colletotrichum > Colletotrichum shisoi. Next base: position 16,188 of record PUHP01000987.1, on the reverse strand, counting down.
CAGACAATGTACGATGTTCACAGGAGAGGGCATCCGATATGGGCCTTGCATCATTCCTCATGAGGCGGATATTGGCAAGTTGGTGCCGGTGAACAAGCACAACGGTCCGCTAGATTCTCTGTTTGGTACAGAGGTATCCGTACTGACGGATACTGTACGGATACTCGGCATATGGGTATTCTTATCTCTATGCCCCTCCACTCCAGCGCCAGATGCTTAGCGCTGTCTGACATCATCAATTGCAAGCCATCCATCCACCTCTGTCTCTTCTAATGCCTCTCTCTCGCTCCCTCTTTTCTCTCTCTCGCGCGCAATCACAAATCCGTATCGTTCTCATACAATGCGTCGTTGTCAATGTCGTGAGGTCTTGGCATTCAATTACGTGTGAAAGTAATCGACCCAAGGAATCAACGTGCGTTCACGCGCTCATCGATGGGGAAATCCCCATTTCTGAGCTGTAATCACGGCACATCGTGCTGGGCGATCCCCCCTCCTTCCCGCCGCCTCTCGCCTCAAAGACCCCATGATGTACACGTGTATGCAAACTCGAAGCCAAAGCCGGCACGAAAATAAGGGTCTTTCGGTCCCCTGATCACGTTAAGAGTGGCCGCGAGTCCACTCGATCACTGGCCATTCCCTTCGGATCGTCCGCGTCGTAAATGATTGTGGCGAAATGCCGTTGAAACAGAGTAATCCAAAGCACGGCATCCCATCAGGGGGATGCCCTGCGCGGCTTCGGAGGAAACCCTGCAGCTCGCACACCAAGAAAAAGTCAATGGGAACTCCTACAACAACCCATTTTACATGAATCCCTTCCTCCCCTGGCAATGTCCGATACCGATGGACTGGACTTATGGGACAATTTGTCATCTCGATACTTACCCTGTAGGCCACCGACCTCTGGCGTCATCAGCCACATGGTTCCGCCGCTCGGCTTGCACTCCGGCTCCCGCCGCGCAACGGATCGCCGCTGATCGCCTCCCTCCATTCCCTTTCCCCACATCTGTCATCTGGTTTCACCTCGGGCCCGCTGACGCTCCCTTTACCACGCGCGATGATCGCCCTTCTGCCGGCGGCCTTACAACGACATGCTGATATGGTGAACCCGACGCTGAAGCGCATGACGGACGTTGGACTGTTATCATGTCCAGCATCGCGCGTTGCTGGCGTTCCTCCGGCGTCAATCGATGCCCCTTGGGTCGTCGCAACTGTCATCGCGGGGAGACGATGGGTGTAGACCCGACAACCTACGTGGTAGATGTTGCTTTCATTACGTCAAGGTCACATGTCAACACGTGGTGGGATACATGACGACAAGTCTGCTTTTCGCCATGGTCAGATATCCCGATTTCATTGTTGGGGACCGTAGATTCTCGAGAAAAGCACGTCGTCTGTTTCCGGGTTGGTTGGCGGCCCCTTTGTTTGAGCCAAACGGCCACCAACGTGTTGCTGAGAGATTGAGCATCGTCGAACTTGTGTGCCTGCCATCGCACTCTATAAATGGTACTGCTCCATCACTGTTACGCTTGGCGGAACGAGCCACATCCTGAGGGCGAATGAGCAAAAGGGGATGAGATTTAATTCACACTGGCAACGAAGCAATGAAACTAATATGCGTAATCTTTGTGAAACTAGTCGGTTCTATGTCAACTATGAGTGGTTTGGTCAACCATAGAACCTGCGGCCCAGACTTTTTTGGATGCCATGACGGTGTTGAATAGTTCCCACCTTCATGGAGTGGTGTTTGAGGGGCCGGCTCATGTCGATACGTTGACATATGGATGAGAAAGTAGCCAACATAAATCAAGAGAGCTTACTCGTTTGCTCTGCTTCCAAAGTGCTGAAAGTAGAGTATGCCTCGTTATCACAATATCGTATCGGAGGGGACGTGCTAGCACAAGTCGCAGAGGGTGCACAGTAGTTGGCGAATCACTTTGGTGACTTCGAAGCTACCTCTGCTGGATATCCTGGGGAACTAGGTGGGAAAAGTGCTTGTCTTGTCGGTTCTCGTCCTACTCATCGCCTGCTCGTCCAATCGTTAGCACACCATCCGAAGGGTCAAGGGGATATGGGAAGAACCACAGGTTGTCGATATGATTCAGGCTGATGGCTTGATTCAGTCCACCTTTTCGGTGATGTCGTTTGTGAATCTCTTTTCGCTTCGACTAGCTAGTATCGTCCTTTCCGTCCTTCCGTCCTTCCGTCCTTCCGTCGTGAGAATGCGGCTTAGCGGCCCGAGTCTGGCTTCTTGACTCTGACCCAGTCTTCTTCAACAACCTGGTCGGAGGGATGAGGGTCCTCGTACGTTGCAAGCCAGCAGTCGTCGTATTCGTCGTCGTCCGTGGTGTCGAGGGGGGTAGCATGCTGAGGACGAGGACGAGGCGTGCGGCGCGGCTTGTGCTGCGCGTCATCGGCGACGGCAGAGGCCTTGTCGGCGCCCGCTGTCATGTCAACGGTATTGTCTGCGGATTCGCCTTGTCTCGTAGTCTTGGGGGACTTGGGGCTCTTCGACTCCTTACGGAGGGCATTCTGCTTGAGTCTGGGCATCTTGAGAGTGAGTGCGGATCCTGGTGAAGTTTGTATAGCAAGTTCTGGCCGAGCAGGACGTAGCAGAGCAGTTTCGTTTCTCGCGAGCTGTTTGACTCCCTAGGTTTGCTTCCTCCAAGCTGAGAAAACGATCGTTTTGTCTTCAGACTGGGAGGAGTAATTTGTCACTGTTGGGTGTAGAGGCCGTCTTCTCATATCTCTGCTCTCGTCTTGCGGTATGTCACCGTGACTGTGACTGACAAACTGAGAAGAGCGATGAATCGGTCGACAGGACAATAGTGGTTGCTTACCCAGTAGAGTTTTTATCACAGCCTGAAGAGGCCGGTCTTGGTCTATTAACAACAGCATTCAGCAGCTAGGCTATTGTCATTGAGCAAGAGCACATATGGTCGTCTTTGAGGTCTTCCCTCAGCTGGCTGCAAAAACGGGGAAATGTGCCACCTGGGGAGAGACGGATCAAACCCCGTCAAAGGGCATAACTGAAAAAACCCATGTTTGTCACAATGATCCATTGGGAGAACAATCAAGGTAACAACCACCCAGGTACCAAAAAGCATGGCCGCCGACTCCCCCCGGGCAGTATAACACAGCTGTACGAAACCCCCCAAATACCCTAATACCTTTGTTTGTTGCCTTCATACTCGCTCGAGTGACGGTCTCAAAATTCTTCAGAGTATCTACACAAGAACAGTGAAGGAAACGATGTGTATGATAATTAGCCGCCGCATAAGTTCCAGTACCCATAAGCCATCATAGTCTTTGCCAAGGAAGGAAAGCGGCCTATCTGAAACGGCCATCTGGCGATGGTATGAAAATCGTCGCAGCAATGAGTGAAACCAGGTCAGAAGCCAACCGTGCAACACTGCTTGTCGAGAAGAAACATCCATCGCACCTGTATCCATCTCCGAGATCTGATAAAGAGTCGTCCCAAGTGAGGGCGCCAAGCCGTCTGCGTATAGCCTCACGCAATGCTGCTCATGTCGAGACCGGACTTGGCGGAGTGGAAGATCATCCTTCCGGCAAGAGATGTCTCCCTTATCTTGCATCTGATACGATTTCAAGTGTACGTTCATGATGCGGCAATTTTAGTCGAGCAACTGAAGGCATGTGTACCTTGATGGGAGATCTGTGCGTAGGTTCAGTAGAACTCAGAGTTACGGTGACAGCCATGAGCAAAGTTGCATGTGAGCAGCGGGGTAATGGGATTTCACAGCCTCCCTTCGGATGCGCGTTGCTGCTCGGCAAAGAGCTGGGCAAATGCAAGCGGGACCACACCAGTCTGGAGTCATCGCGGATCGCAGTTAAGCGCCTTGAGTTGCCGGCAGAACCCTCCAGTCTCGGGAGGCAGAGCTGGGGGCGGGCGGCGATATCGGGGCTTTTTCTGGAAACGCAGCGCAATAAGGAGGACTCGGGAAGAACAACGGTAGGGGCGGGCAGTGTGATGTGGGTAAGCTTTCGCCATGGCGCCTGGGCAATGTGGCTGGCTTGCGCATCGGAAAGCCTGCAAGGACAGGAATAGGCAAGATGGATGTCGGTTGGGGTCAAGAACTGGGCTCCGATGGATGGTGGTTGGCCGGTTGAATGCGAAATTCGCAAGCAGTATGGGTGTGTCGTGCTCGAGTTGCTGCAACCTGACCTGATCTAACCAGACAAGCTGGAGGATAGTGATCCATGGGGAAAGAACGGACTAATGTGCGTGCAATTAGGTGGAAGTGTACATGTGCGAGCGGGTGTCTATCAAAGAACGGATGGTTGACGGTTGAATGTGGCATCCCATCTGATGGACGAGGTTGTGTCAGATACGGAGTATGTACGGTACGGATGCAACAACGTCAGACAACGGATGAATCAAGCGAGCAGGACAGAAACGGTGGGGGAAAAAAAGGCGAATGAGAAATGGTGGAACAGCGTCGGCGGCGGTGCAGCAGGCCCAAGGCGAGGGGCCGCGTCCGTCATGGGCGCGTCGCGACGTCAGGGCAATCTCATTTTTCCAGGTCGATTTGGTGCCAAGGCAAACTGCAGCACACTCGCTGCGCCCGTTGCGCCAAGAGCCAGTCCGGTGGGCAGTCGTCAGCTTTGGTGTACCTGTATGCATAGGTTGACAAGCACATCTATTCGTTGGCAGTCCAGAATCTCCTGCACAGCTACTTCTGTTGCTACCACCAAGAGCTTGTTGATGGGTAAAGCGTGGCTGCCTCCAAATAGTAACAATTTTTCGAGCAAGCAGAGATCAAGGTGATTGACAAAAGGGCTGAACCAGACATAGCAAGAATAGCCGGGTGTGCCTTGCATGCAGAGTTTTGATGCTTGGGGGGTTGTCCTATGCCCTCCCGGCATGAGTTACTGAGACGAATCGCTCGGCGTCATCGTGCTGCCGTCTACTCTTCTGATTGGGCACCAGGGCAGCATGTTGCGCGAATGGATCCCGTTGTACCTGTCCCACTCGTCGTACTTGTACGGAGACGTCAACCTAGAGTGGCAGAGAGAAGGAGCAGGCAGGTGTGGCTCTAGTCTCGAAATGGACACTGGAAACGGGGGTCTAGTCCTGCCCCCTCCCTGCTCTGCTCCGCTGGCCATGACGGTGGAACTGCTGCAGTGCACCTTCAACTGTGAGCTGGCGCTGGCTGGAGTGACACAATGTCGAGCCACCGTCATCCCTGGAGCGTCAACCCAGTGCGCGCCATCGCCATTTTGCGCCATGATTGCCATTTGACCTTTTCCAGAGGTAGTGTATCTACTTCCCCGGGAGGGACCACTCGCCTTTTTTCTCGCCTTGCCCTTTATCAACCAACCCGCCTCACATTTTCCTGCCTAAACTTCCTCCCGTGGCTGATTTCGAACTACTGATCGGCCCTTCTAGCATCGTCCGACCGCAATTTCACCTTGTTCCTCTTACTACCCTTCTACAATCTTTCCACGTTTGTTCCATCGCCAACCACATTTCCGATACTGAACCCACCCGACGAACATCTCACCAAATGTCTCCCTCCGCCAGAGAATGAGAGCTTTGTCGCATACTTCTGGAAAAGGCCGAACTCTACTTTGGGGGCCCGATTCCTACCACCGATAATCCCGACGTTGCGTCTTTCTCTCTCTCTGCCTCGAGAGATACCAACAAACTACCCAACAAACAAATAGCATTTTCCACTACATCGTGAACACGACCTGGCAGCCGTCCTATCGCGACCCTTCCGAAACCACAATCGTGCATCGCCTTGCCTGCTTGGGCTTTCTCTGGTGTCAACGCGCTGCGCCAAGCCCATCCCGAGAACTTTCCATCAGCTTTGGCCCCCTTGGACCTCCGTCCTCGACCCGACTACATCTACCTACGTTTTCCGCATAGTCTTTGCTCAAACTTCGCCCGACGTTGTCGATTCCCGCAGGGATAGGAATCACCATTGTCAAAATGGACCAACAGTACATGACGCCTCCGACGTCGTTTCGTCTGGCCGACATGGCCCAAGGTGCCTACGACATGCCTCTCATGGCTATGAAGAAGCCGCACGACTCCCACCCCTCCATGGGCAACTTGGTCCTCCTCGTCTTCGAAGCCGTCCTGGAGGTCGTTTGCGTTAGCTTGCCCGGTTACATTGTCGCTCGTATGGGTCACTTCGACGCCGACAAGCAGAAGTTCTTGGCCAACCTCAATGTCATGCTCTTCACGCCGTGCCTGAGTACGTGTGTCGCAGATCCTTTGACCAAAAACCCTGCTAACGGCCCCTCCCGCAGTCTTTACCAAGCTGGCCTCCCAGCTTAATGCCGATAAGCTCCTCGATCTTGCCGTCATTCCCATCATCTTCGTCATCCAGACCCTCGTCTCGTGGCTCGTCTCTGTTGGTGTATCTCGCCTCTTTGGCTTCAATCGCCGCGCCTCCAACTTTGTCACAGCTATGGGAGTGTTTGGCAATTCCAACTCGTTGCCCATTTCCATGATATTGTCCTTGTCGCAGACGATCAAGGGCTTGCATTGGGACAAGATTCCTGGGGATAACGATGACGAGGTTGGTGCCCGAGGCATTTTGTACCTCTTGGTCTTCCAGCAACTCGGTCAGCTGGTGCGCTGGAGCTGGGGTTACCACGTGCTGCTCGCCCCTAAGGATAAGTACCCCGAGTACCAGGACGAGCGCGTCGAGGAGGGCCAGTACGCCGGGGATCGGGAGACGGCGCCTTTGCTGAATGAGTATGACGACGGCGCGGCCACTTCCCGCAGATCTTCTAGTGACAATCTGTCCAATTACGAACCCGCCGGTCGCACTCCTGTTGCTAGCAGATCCAGGGCTTCGCCCGCCGACACCGAGGACGAGGACGAGGACGACTTTCCCAAGAAGGCGAGGACGACCAATGCCCTCGCTCCCCTTAACGGTAATCATCCCGTTTTCGACGGAAGTGGCGATGAGATATCGTCTTTCCCCCGCATTCTTAACACGGATGAACCCGACGTTCCTGAGGGAGTTAAGGGCTACCCTGCCCGCGTTAACAATGCCGTTGTGTCTGCTAAGCGCTCCACGTCCACCTTCGTCAAACGCCAGTACGAACATCTTCCCGTCCCTGCCAAATCGATTCTTTCGGCACTGGGCCGCTTCGCCGGCAAGCTCTACAACTTCCTTTGGGAGTTCATGAACCCGCCCTTGTGGGCCATGCTCATCGCCGTCGTCGTCGCTTCCGTTCCGGCCCTGCAGAAGATTTTCTTCGAGGAGGGATCATTTGTCAAGAACAGCTTCACCGATGCCGTCCAATCAAGCGCTGGAGTCGCCGTCCCCTTGATTCTTGTTGTTTTAGGTGCCAATCTTGCGCGCAACACTCAGAAAAGTGATAAGCAGCGCGACCCCGAGGAGGATCAGATCGGAACGAAGCTTCTCGTCGCTTCTCTCGTGTGCCGCATGCTTCTGCCGACCCTCATCATGACCCCTATCCTGGCCATCTTCGCCAAGTATGTGCCGGTCAGCATCCTGGACGATCCCATCTTCGTGATCGTCTGCTTCTTGTTGACCGGCGCGCCAAGCGCCCTTCAACTGGCACAAATCTGCCAGATCAACGAGGTCTACGAGGGTGTCATGTCGAGAATTCTGTTCCAGAGCTACGTCATCTGGTATGCCACCCCCTCATTGCCCCTTTGCATCTGGCACTTCAGCTAACGTCTTAATAGGATCCTCCCATCAACCTTGATCCTCGTCATGTGCGCCTTGGAAGTCGTTGAGTGGGCTGCTTGAGTGGTCAACTTTTTTCTTTTGTCATGGAGAACTCACAGTATTGAGCGCAATAATGGTATAGGTGGTTCTGCAGGAATTGTCGAGGCGTTCAGGTTATCAAGGCACACGCCGTGACCAGGGGCAATAGCAGAACACAAATTGGCTCTTCGCCTTGTATTAACACCAGCACAAGCGAATTGGGGGCATTTTTTTCTACCAAGCATAACCGATTGAAAAAATCATCAGAGCTGATCGTTGTCCGCCTTCGGCAGTCACCAGCGATTGTGTATTTGCATTAATAGGAATATAAACATGGACTTGAAAAGCATGACCCAAACCACCCGCAATCTCCATGTATCTCTTCGTGACATGCCACCAATGACTTGCGAATTTCCGCTTGTCGAAATAACTATTTTGGCCACCTGTGGGTCAAGGAAGCGTCTCCAAGAGGGAAACAACTGGTTCTAGAGATGTTTAAATGCAAAAGATACATTATTAAATACTCGGTGTCCATCGAACTTTTGAATGTCGAAACCCTGTACCTGCAAGCCTGGCACATAAGTACCATGTACCTAGGTTTATACCTACTGGGGAGCAACGGCGCCGCTGCACACTGGCCCACTTTTGACCGAGCTGTCGGTGAGAAGTTCCGCCCTCACGTGACCACACGTCAATCCGGGCCATGGCAGGAAAGAGGGTCGCGATTTTACGCCTGCCGTTTCCTTGACTTTCAGTCTCCAGTCTTTATGCCAATTCGAAACTTCGAACCAAAAATTCACCTCAACATCAACAGCAACACATACGAAAATGGCTTCCACATCGAGATCGCCTTCGCGCGACCGCTACCGCTCCCGCACCCGGTCTCTGACGCCGATGTCCGATCGGTCACGTTCGCCCGCCCGCCGTCGCTCATACGATTCACGCTCCCCGTCGCGTTCTAGATCACCCACGCCGCGACGAAGTGGCAGACACAGAACAGAGAGTCGCAGCCGCAGCCGTAGTCGTAGCGATAGTCGAGGACGCTCTGCGAGCCCCTCAGTGAGGACTACCAAGGTCAGACGCCCTTTTTTTTTGTCTTCCCATTCTATTCGCACATCACGCAGGTTCTCTGTTTCCTCGGAGTACGTGAAGCTGACGGACGTCTTCCCATAGATTGTTGTCGAGCGTCTGACCAAAAATATCAACGTCGACCACTTGGAGGAAATCTTTGGCCAATACGGACGTATCAAAGACCTCCATCTTCCCATTAACGGAACACGTAAGTCGCCCGCCTGTTCGGGCTGCATATCCACCAAGCTGACGTTCCTTGTGTAGTTGGCACCAACCGCGGCACTGCGTACATCCTCTATGAAACCGAAGCCGATGCGGAGGAAGCCATCGCCCACATGCATGAGGCACAGCTTGACGGCACCGTAATCAACGTCTCTATCGTTCTCCCTCGACGCAAAGTTTCCCCAGCACCTCCCCAGGCCCGTCGTGGCGGAGGCTTTGATCCCAGAGGCCCTCCCCCTGGAGGTCGTGGTGGCAGAGGCGCGGGAGGGCGAGGGGCTGGCTCCTTCGGCCATAACGGCCCTCGACGAGGCGCGTCGCCCCCGCCTGGTCGATTCGGTCCCCGATCAGACACATATCGGCCTGGTTCGCCGTCGCGTTCCCCGACTCGATCCCCTGGTGCCGCTCCGCCGTCCAGGGGTGGTGGAAGCAGATATAGAAGCCGGTCCAGATCCTACTCCAGATCTCCTTCACCACCCCCGAGACGTGGCGGCGGTGGTCGAGGTAATGACCGTAACCGCCGGAGAAGGAGCCCGAGCCGAGACAGCTACGATAGCTACGACAGCCGTCGATCCCGGTCTCCGAGCCAATCCCGCGACCGTGGTGGTCGCGGAGGCGGCCGCGGATATCGATGAACGAGAGATTGAGCATGGCTTGGCGAAAATGGGGTTCTGTTATTTCACGGCGTTTGGGAGGAACGAGGAAAAGTCGGTTGGGATACCCACCTTACAATTTGCGGCGGGTGTGGGCACCTCAGTTGACCCGTAAGACCTGACCATGCCTACACGCATTCTCAGCTAATCGCATAGAGGCGTGCCTAGAATACCGCTTCTTGACACATGATCTCGTCCCCTTTCGATTCGTGACGCGAATCTGCCAAGCTGAATCCGCATTGGTTCTCCATGCCCCTTCTATGCCCCGACCATACCCGGCTCGTAACCTATTCAATGATTAAGGGAAGTCCGCAGATGGTCGCCAAGTGACTAGCAGTGTGTATAATGCTACGAACTGCACGGCTTGTTGCTTGGGTTCTTCTCGTTTTTCTACTAGACTGGATTATGACGAATCAGAAGGGCTGCATGGCAGATTGGTCAGTCCTATTTCTGTTCATTTTACCTTCGCCGCAATCCTTCAACATTTGAAATCAATCCGACGAGCACAGCCCTCTTTTTTTCTTTTTCTTTTTCTTGTGTGGCTCTTGGTCGTTCTCGCGATACCTCCTGATGCCTTCGACAGGTCTCGATCAGATTCCGAAGCCCAGGGCTACACAACGGAGAATTCGATCCATACTCTACTAGGCTCGGGCGGTTGAGTGGACGACAATCTAGGTGAGCTTACGCCACACCCATTGCTTCCCTGGTCACGCCTCACTGTACCTCCTCCACGTTAGTAGACGAGTGAACGTAGCGTATGTTTGATGACGTCTCCAGTGTTTGCCAGTCGGGGTGCTTGCAGTTCTTCACTGTTCATATGGCTCCCAGGTTTCGTAATCACTAATTTCAGTCACATATGAACCATCATCGAGGCATTAGGCAGCAGGTGGCTAGTACGTCTTCCTCTGACCAAACCGTCACATTGCTTACTTCTATCCACAACGAGACATCGACAGTGCGGCCACCAAAGCCATCATATCCGATATTGCGGTCGACGACATGACGGATGTGCACAGTATCTCAAGGAATGCCACAATTGCCCGACGACTGACGAAGTCTCCTCGTCTTCGTGCTGGCGCAAACTCCTGAGGGGCTCGGTCTTGACCGCGATGACAATCTATACAAAGGCGCAATCTCATTTGTCAACCAGCGTGGCCTGCGAAATATTCCCATCGTCATAGGAACCCGGCTGAGCCGATCAAGCTGACTTCGATGCTGGGATCAGTGACAAAGGTCCCCTGAGGCCGGTTCGTCCACCCGCGCAGCACACTAACCGGTCTGGTCTTGCACAGCCAATGGCCGTCGAGCCCAGCAGATGTGTTGGTAACAGCGCCAGTACCGACAACCGGGGATAATTTGGCAGCGTCTTGGCTGTTGGTGAAACCCCCTGCCTCGTTTTACCGTTGTTGCCCTGGGGCCTTGACAAAAGGGCTGCATGAGCCTGCGGCAGGGGAGTGTTTTTGATGCCGGGGCGGCCGACAATGACTCCGGACGACCTTCGCGTTGCTCACATTCTGTAGGTGAGAGAGAGAGAGAGTCTGTCCTGGCCCAAGGAAATTTGGGTTTCCAAATCTTACGGCATCCCTTTTTTCTCATTTGCCCGCCGCTGAATGACACTTGGCTAGAGTCCGCATGCGGCGCAAGGGGGGAACTCCGCCGTCTTGAATCCCGGCCGCTGTCTTCATCATCCTGATCAAATCCCCCCACGTTGCTCTCTCGGAAGAGCTGAGCTGAGCTATCCAGGCCAAACGAGGTCAAAGGAACGCATCTACCTCGATCGGCGACCTTGTAACAATGGGGTTCGCTGTCCACCCAGGCTGATCGAGAAGGAAAGAAAAAACGCTGACCGCCCTCGGTCAAGCTCCAGCATTCGACAAATTTTGTGGAACGTTGTTCAACGCTTGGTAAAGCCTCACAATCCTTCAGCCCTATGGACATACACTCTCGTCCTGCCCCCATCAGCCCCGCTGGGTGCAGAGGGTGGGATGTTGGATGTGGGTGTGGTCGAATCCACCCCATCGGCTCTGCGCTAGACCACAAATTGCGCGTCCCTCGCCTCGACTGCCTGCTGAAGCCTAGAGACACCAACATCTTGAGCCTCTCGTCTTCCCTGACGCCCATTCGTTTATGGAGTGTCAGCGCGGCCGTGTCTCATCTTACTGTCCCTCCATCGCGGGACTACTTCTCCGGCTCGGGATTGGGTGGGAAAACGTCGAGCCACACTATCCTGGCCCAGTAATCTCACATACGTCGTCCATCCGCCCTCCAACTTACTAGTTTGGGGCCGTTCTCCGACTCTGCTGCGACTCCGTGATGGCATCTTTTTGTCCTCTCTCATTACCTGTCTTTATCGATCCGTTTGGCCAACCCTGGCGTGATCACGATCCACATTCAAACACTGACGGTCACAGTTGCTCACATGACGGATCACTCAGGCGGTACTCTCACCACCCACGCCCCGTAGATCCCGGGTGAAATCCAAGGCAGAAAACTTGTCAGAATTGGTACTGCCAGGTTGCTTACGGCTTATGGGTCAAGTGCTCTTCAACTTCCACCGAGCATCCGCTCCGGTTGAGCTCGTCGCTCAGCTTGATTGGTTTAACTCACAATAGCTTTCAGCAAGGCGTATTTCCCTCCTCCGTCCGAATCTGTCATCATTCCGCGTCGCCCATCTCACAACCTTGGGGTACTGTCAGACTTGACCCCCATCCCGGAGTAGGATGCCACCCTCTCACGCCACGTTTGCCTATTCCTTGCTCGCGGGGGTGCCCTTCCTATCCGGGTTTCTGGGAGCCCTCCCGGCAATATGGTTGGCAGTTCCCGGTTCTTGGGAATCTCGCTGGCGGGCCGTATGTACCCCGGCGTACCTTGCCTGGGATATCTAGGTAGAGTCGTCAAAATAGGTGCCCTATCCAACTAACCCCCCTACCACACATCGCGCGACTCTTGGCGTGGAGACGATTTGGCTATCACGTTGTATCAGGGAGTAATATGCGAATTGAGCGCTAGGCCAGTGGCGGTTTGACGTATTTGGAAACCTAAGGTAATATGAGCCCTGTGGACTTGGTAACATGTGGACAAGTCTTGGTCTTCTGGGCGAGATGAAGGATTACCTTGCCTGGAAATTGCCGTCTCTTTCCTGTGTGTACACATGTATCTTGAATGCAGAGCCTCATGTAGGATCTGTGATGAGAGTATATATGAGCCCCGTCGTCGTCCAGTTCATTGTCTCGGGCGACAGAATCATACATACCACCATCGTCATTACCGTTCCGAGCTATCACCGGGTGAAACCTATTTCAACGCCTTTCATTCACCAGTAGCACGCTCAAAACTCTGAATTACCTAGGTACCACACGGCCACGTCCATTTAAAGACCGCCCATCTAGAAGAGCGCCCGCAGCCAAGATGCTCTCCCCCATCTACGCAAATCTCTTCGACAGAGATCACGTCCCAGCCTACATCTCACATGGCCACGACGACGAACAAGGAGTCTACCCAGAAACCCAACAACACGTTCCCCAAAGCAACCCCTCGCTCTCCATCGACGTGTTCGCTCTCATAAGCAAAGTCCCCTCGGCACCGCCTACACCGCCGCCCCGTCCGCGTCCCGGCCCATTGGGCCCCCGCCCGGACGTCCCTACGCCTCCTCCAAGCCCTTAAAGAGCTGCGTACTGACTGCCGGGGGACTTAAGGGGATGGATCTTGTTGGTGATTTCGAAGCCCGTCTTGCGGGTAATGATGGCTTCGTCCGCCACAGTGCTCATAGTGTCACAGGAATATCCTTGTACATCAGAAGCTCCCTGAATCAGTCCTGTCACGTGCTCCTTCACGTGCCTATATGTATATATCTAGCAGCATTTCGTTCCCTTCCTTATTTCTAGAATTAAGCATCTTTCTCCTATATTCTCCTATACCTTACTATATACTCTAACTTATAATAGTTATAAGCCTAGTTTTACTTGCTACTATGCATCTAATTTCAATTGTTAGGTAATACCCTTCTACAAAGAGTATATCTTAACTAGTCTTCTATTTGCTAACATATTAGACTAAATTACTACACTCTTTAATATAGTTAAACTAACTAGTTAACATAACTAGCTAACCTAGTACTAAGCGCTAAAATCCTAATACTAAGGGTTAGGTATTTAGTTACTTATTAACCCTAAACTTAAAGATATACTATTCGAATCCCTTACTAAGGAAGGGATCTTAATAATTAAAGACCTAGTAGCTAAAAAACAAGCTGCAGCTAAATAGTAGTATAAATCTAACCTTTAGATATACTGTAATTACAAAAGCGCTTAGGATAAGGTATACCCTNGGGGGAGGGGGGACGAGGGGGGAGGGAGGGGGATAGGGGGGGTGTCTCGGCGGCTTTCGCTTCTTCTCTCTGGAGGCATTTCTCCCCCCCCCCCTCATTTTCATTTCCCTATCCCTCTCTCTGGCTAATTACCGGATGTCCAGCTTTAGGTCTTTCAGTCCGCCGCCCTGTCTATCCCTCGGGGTGCATTGCGCCGCAGTTTCAAGAGGGAGAGGTGCCGGACTATTATCACCAGTGACGCCTTTTTTTTTTCTATCTTTTTTTTTTCTTTTTAGAAACTGACTGTCGTCCCGGGTTTCTGTCAGCAGGTCTTTTTTTTTTTTTTTTTTTTTTTTTTTTTTTTTTT
>PUHP01000986.1:0-16632 GCA_006783085.1 Colletotrichum shisoi | reverse complement strand
GCGTATATTAGCCTTAGCGTATAGGTATAGGGAATTCTTTAACCTATACCTAAAAAAAAAATACCTAAATACCTAAATACCTAAATACCTATACCTATAGGTTAGAAAAATACCCAACCCAAATCTATGGGTACCTATGGGTCCCCATGGGTCGGGTATTTTTATGTCTAGTTGTACTTGTCGAACTGCGTGGCGCTGATGCCGCAACGCTTGGCCAGCGCTCCGCAATCATCGCCTGATATGACTTCTTCGGCGCGGCAATTGGCCCTGCGATGCAGGGTGTGAAGAGTTCCGTTTGCGGAGATGGCGGTCGAGTTGCTGAGATTGTCTGTTCCGTCGGTCGGTAGAGAACTCTTGATGGATCAGAACTCGACCTCGACGCCCGTCCACTCGGCCGTGAGATCCGGGCTCCTGAGGCACTTACTTTGCGTCCTTCCAGTCAGACAGGGCCTATTGGGCAGAGGTCATGTTAGAGCCCCTCGACGGACAAATCCAAATTTGGGTGGTGATTCCGGATGTATCCCAGATGTATCCGAGTCCCATACTCCATCCTCGGGCAACTAGGGGGGTCATCATGAAATTGAGAGGTGTTATCCTATTGGTCCATCAACTCACTTACCTAGGGGGTGCAGTTGGCCCCCACTAACATCACCACGGTTTACTGGCCTCAAGCTCTGTACCAATTGCAAGATTCAAAGTGACAAAAACAGCACAAAACCGGGGGGTTAGTGGGCCTCGGTGGATCGTGCGGGTAGAAGGGTCCAGCCGCGATCAACTAGCCCTACTAGGCAGATTGTAGGGTGTGTGGCGTGAGCCTAGGACGCCTTCAATGCGGCCCTCACGGATCTTCTTCTGCAAGTCCCCGCTGCGGTAGTCGGGGACGGGCGTGTCTTTCATGAGGAACGGCGCCATACTGCTGTCGCCCTCGCGGTAGTCGACGTAGGGTATATGGCGGAGGAGGTCCTGGTCAATGACGGTGTCGTTCCTCTTGAGGGCGGCCAGGGTTTCCTGGTTGATCGAGGGCCAGCCGCCGGCGGGGGTCTGCACGACGGTAGCGTTCCAGAAGACGCGGTTACAGAAGTTGTAGTAGTCCGTCAAGAGACGCACGAGCTCGTCTAGATCGTACGCCATGATTAGAGATCGGCAGCTATCGCAAGTACGGGTTTTTGAAAGATGATTGAAGAGGCCTGGGAGAGGTATGGCATGGACATTGATCGTGAAGAGAGGCGATGGGGTTCTTATAAGTTATCGGATGACATAGGACATGTGGATGGCGCTAGATTATATCCCTGTTGCGAGATGGGGGGGGAGTGAGCTTCTTCCTGTCTTCTTCCAGGACCTGGACACCCTGTAATACACGCACACCTTCCTCCTGCGCCTTTCCTCAAGTAGACACCCTGATACTTGTTGACCTCTTCCTCATGTGAGACATGCGGAAGTCGATCGTTTGCTCCTGTGGATGATAATTACATATGAACTGGTTCCCGAGGCATAGATCGCGGGCATTGTGGCGACTACTGAGGCTGTACTTACTGACGTGGATAGGCACTAATATTTGAGTCTCCCCTGCGAGTACCATCCTGCATGTTTATGTTGACAAAAGTTCGATTTTTCTGCGCAATACTAGGCCTGTGGCGAAACCTTGCTTCATACTCCAACTTTTCTCCGAGCCCACGAGTTGCTGACATAGGAATAGCTAGTAAAACGACCAAGATACTGCCTATGTCCGACGCGTTAGAAACGCATCCAATTCCGACGAGTACATACCTAAGGGCTCAAGATGCCAGACTTTGACACGTGACTGGAAAGTTGGACGCTGCCACGCAGCATTGTAGTTGGTCTTGCGTGTTTCCCTTGCGGTCAACTAAGAGAGTGCCAAGGGTCAGCGTAGGGACTCCTCCCCTTTGCTATTGTCGAGTCTCGCGCAAACAGCATCCCGGCCATCATGGACGGCATCGGTTTCGGGGCGCTTTCGACTTTGCACCAGAACGGAACCACTGGTTCCTAGAAGAGCTATCCTATAATGACCCTACAAAGGTCGCGCAGGACAGCGCAGCCGCCGTAACCATTGGACCAAGTCATTGATGCATAAATGGGCCAAGCAACAGAACTAATCACGCCGCATGCCCTGGAGTGGGACTAATAGGCTGTCAACATCTACTTAGTGTGTAAGAAATCGACCAGGAAGCACAATTTGTCCAAGTAAGTCTCTTATGATAATGTATTGCAGTTGTATAGTCCAAGTTGTCTGCGGTATAGTAATACTTTAAGTAGGTGTATTAGTCCTACTGTATATAAATTCCTACTTTAAGTAGAGTAATAAGGTGCTACACTAACTATGTGTAGAATGTAATTACTTCTAAAGCTAGCTAGCAACTAGGAATTACTCCTTAAGTCGAGCTACGTTGGTAGAGTATGCTAGGTCTCAAGAACGGTGTGAAACAGTTTGCGAACTACGCAGGCTTTACCCAAGCAGCAATAAGAACTGTAGTTCAGAAAGAGGTAGCTTAAGATCAAGAGGCAGTTCCTAGATACAAACCTCAGGGCGTCAGTATCGGGCCGGGAAGGACTGAAAACTGCGAGGGGCATGTCGGGGCTATCGATAAGGCCTCAGGTCTGCGTCGGATTTTTGCCGTGTAATTCAAGCTGTTCATTCTGACAACGTCCCTAATGGGGTCCAAGAAAACGGGGAGGGATTTAAACCCTAACGTGGGGGATATGCTTCAAGGTTTTGCGGGGCTTCGTCCACGATACCCATTGATGGCGGTGAAGCCACCAGGCAACTAACTCTGTCTCTTGCGGTGGCCCGCGAACTTGGCGGGTTCGGGGCTGTTGGCCGTCCTTGGACTCTTCGGCACATGGACGTCAGAGCCTTATATTTCCCGCGGGTTATGGAGCCAATGTATACATAGTATGTTGGCTATTTGCGGGGGAAGGGGGAAGCTCCAGTAGCTCGACGGCAAACTCCATTTCACTGACCAGGTTGGGGACCGGGATAGCTCCCCTAGAGCTATCCCAATGGGGCAAATCTCGCCGGTCGAAGCCTGGCAAAACCAGTAGGGAACCGCTGATTTCATGCATCATGCTGCCATGTACAGCAAGACAGCCCTGCCCGAACGCACCCTTATCGTCCGATATAAGAAGCACGGCAGGGAGCTCACCGTGCCTCTCTCCGGGAGATCTCCCGGCCGTTCAATTTTCTTTCTCTCCTCCCAGTCCTCCTCCTCTGAGCTCCATCCCCCCTCCCCCCCTCTCTCTCTACGATCGCTCCCACATCCCCCAACGGATTGATCCCTTTCCCAGGAAAAACCAAACAGCCTGAGCAAACAGCCAACATGGGCAAGCCAATCGTCCTCCAGCTCGGCGACGACATCAAATGGAACCATGACCTCTACAAGGACTTCACCTCGAGGTTCGAGATCCGCCGGTCGTACAGCATGCCGCGCGCCGAGTTCATCCAGGCACTCAAGGACAAGAAGTTTGGCGACTTCTTCGCCATCTACCGCCCGTTCTGGAACACGGGCGGCGAGATGGGCAACTGGGACAAGGAGCTGATCTCGCTTCTCCCTTCGTCATGCAGAGTCTACGCCAGCGCTGGGGCCGGCTTCGACTGGGTCGACACCGAGACCCTCGCGAGCCGGGGTGAGTCTTGAGATGGCGCCCCGTCTTTGCTACTTACTTACTGTTGACCGGACGCGAGACACAAGACATGCTGACAGCCACATCTCCATCCCAGGAATCGTCTACTGCAACGCCGCCGCCGCGTGCACCGAGTCCGTCGCCGACGGCGCAATCTGGCTCATCCTCTCGACCTTCCGCCTCTTCTCGTGGTCCTCGGCCGCCGCCCGCTCCGGCGACCCGGACCAGTTCGTCGACGCCAACAAGAACCTCGGCGCCGTCTCCCGGAACCCCAACGGCTTCGCCCTCGGCATCATCGGCTTCGGCCGCATCGGCCGCCGCATCGCCGAGAAGGCGCACCGCTCCTTCGACATGAAGATCCTCTACAACGACGTCGCGCGCATGCCGGCCGAGGCCGAGAAGGGCTCCGACGCCACCTTCTACGGCGACATGGGCGACCTGCTGGCCGCGGCCGACTGCGTCATCGTGGCGACGCCCTTCGCCGGCAAGACGCTCCTCGACGCCCCGGCCATCGGCAAGATGAAGAAGGGCGCCAGGCTCATCAACATCGCGCGCGGGAAGCTCGTCGAGGAGGAGCCCCTCGTCGCCGCGCTGAAGAGCGGCCACCTCTCGGCCGCCGGCCTCGACGTCCACTACAGCGAGCCCCACGTCAACAAGGAGCTCATCAAGATGAGGAACGTCGAGGTCCTCTCGCACAACGCCGGCGCCTCGCTGGACGCCCACATGGGCTTCGAGAAGCTGGGCATGCAGAACATCATTTCCTTCGCCGACACGGGCAAGGCCGTCACGCCTGTCAATGCCCACCTGATTACCAAGAGCCGCTTGTGAGGAGAATCGGGAGGGGGAAATGTCTCTCTCTCTCTCTCTCTCTCTCTCTCTCGCAGAAGTAGTGTGCATGCCTAGCGAAGGGTCGTTACGGAGTTTGGTATTGGAAACCAGGATAAAATGGGACAATGTTTCGGAGTGTTCAATCAAAACAAAACGGTTCGATCTTTATCGCCATCGCAGTCGCAGATCAAAAGCCTTGAAGTCGCTTCAGGAACTTCGGGCCAGCAATCCTTCAAGTACATCTTGCTTCACATAATCCCGTGACCAGAACGGACACCCTCCACAACCTAGGTGTCTGCATGTTCCGCTATCTGCTCAAAGACTGTCGCTCCTACGCCGAGGCGCGCTTGCAACCAACTTGAAAGGGTCAGGCAGTCAGAGCTAAGCCCGCAAGACCCAGGAACGGAATGGTCAACGCAGACGTGCTCGTCGAAACGAGGACTAGACTAACGAAACCCACCGAGAGAAAATATCTTGTCATCTAGATAAGAAAGGTATTTGGAAACGCAATGAATAGTCGACGTATCCCTGTTTTGTTGAATCAATTGCCGCCTTTGGATCCCCGTTTCAGCTCATCGGGATGTTCAGAGTCTTGATTACGAGAGCGATCTACACCAACTTTGCAAGCCCACGCACAAAATAGAAAGCTTTGAACACCTTCACTCACTATATGATACCCAGGCTTCCGGGGAGACAAATGTAATTCCAGTCCAATTTTCTTGGTAATCGAATACCACATCCGGCTCCCTGTTTGTGAGTGTGTTGGCGACCACGCCGGGCCATGCCGTGGCTTCCCTGTGGACGAGGATAATGGATATCAGAGCGGCATTGATGAACATGGCTCGGACTGGGAATATGAGGATGGCGAAGAAGATGAAGCCTGCGACGGCGGCAAAACAGTTCACGAACTCCGGGCCCTCCTACGTGACGCGGGCGTCTCCTGTCAGATTGGTCGGCACTTGAAATGGTCTTGAGAGATTCGCTGGCAAGAGTTTGAAGGATATCCCTGGCGGCACTCTTTGGCCAGTGGTGTGTGTCTGGTAGCGGACTTTCAGGTCGTCCTTGCCAAATTGGAATGTTCCGTGGCGGTCTTCTCTGGCGAGAAACCAGGTACGGTTCTCTCAGCTTTGAGTAAATATCACGATCCAGGCGCGACTGAAAATCGGCATTTTCATCCATGGACCACGTCAATTTGCCCCCATCTCGCCTCCCCATCTCTTCTTCGCAGTCCAGCCCCCGTCAACCAGCAAGTCCGTCCCGTTAACGTAGCCGCACCCGGCGACAAACGCGACCGCGTCCGCAATCTCTTCCGGGGTCCCGGCCCTCTTGAGCGGGTGCTCCTTCATCATCTTCCGGATCAACTCCCCGGACGCGCCCTTCGTCTCCGCCGCCAGCATGTTCGTCTGCGTCATCCCCGGGCTGACGCAGTTGACACGCACGCCGCGGCCCGCGTACTCCTTCGACACGGCGGCCGCCTGCGCGCGCAGGCTGTTGGCCTTCTTGGCGATGAAGTACGCCACGCCGCTGGGGCCGTCGTCGCCGCCAACGAGGTCGCGTAGTTCCGTGTTCTCGAGGAGTTTCGACGGCGGCGCCGTGGCCAGATGTTTCTCCAGGTCCGGGGAGAGCGGGGGCGAGTTGTGGTGCACCATGCTCGCGACGCACGTCAGCGAGGACCCGGGCGCCATCTCGACCTCCCTGCCAAACGCCTCGATCACATTGGCCGTCCCGAGGAGGTCCACGGCGAGAAGCGCCCCCGTCGACCCCATCGACGGGCTGAAGGCGGACGTCAAGACCACCGTCTCGAGGGCGCCGCCGAGGGACGCGGCGGCTTTTGCCACGGCAGCCACGGATTCGTAAGAGGACACATCGACTTGCTGCGTCGTGACCTTGTGGCCCGCGTTCCTGAGCGACTCGGCGCCGGCTGAGAGAGTCGAGGGCGAACGGCTGGCTAGGAAGACGTGACGACCTGCTCCGAGCCGGTGCGCTGTTGCGAGGCCGATGCCGCCGCCTCCGATAACGACGAGGACAGGGAGTGCGTCGAGCGTCATGGCCACGCCCGAGGTGTCGAATCTTTCGAGCTGGGTTTGGAAATACACCCTGAAGATGAAGAGTGATTGTTGATGCCCTGTACGCGCACGCCTAGCAACGCGCATCGCCTGAGCGGCCTCCAGGGGGGGGGGCCACCGCTCTTTATGTAGTCGGAGCTGACGCTCACTCAGATTCTTCTCAAAGTTTCTCTCACATTCTTGCTCAAGTCTATCGGACGAGCGTCGTAGCAGCGCGTAGAGTTCGGACCGCACCCCAAACTTAGATCCCGAACTCGAAAGTATAATCACTCCCGCATGCGGTTTTGGGCTGCGTCCCTCGCTTCTACACAGGGATAACCATGATCGTGAAAATGTGCCCGCACGAAATGTTGCAGGGTAGTGCCTGTTGCAAGGTTCGACGCTACCGGAAATAACCTTCTTGCCGAGCCGATCCCGTGTCATCCGAGCTAGAGACACGGCGGGATGCACTTGGATGTCTCAACTGCCGGCCGGAGCTAACCTAACTACGCCGGACTTGGCATCAAGTTTGTCTCAACTAAGGAGAGGGTCGTCTCTCCGTAGCACATGGCCATCTTTGTCGGATTGCCTTATGAGACAGTGGCATCACCGGGCCTCCGAACGAGACGATGATCATAATGAGAATGTATTTTGCAAAACAGAAACGTCCGAGTGAGTGCTGGACTCTAGAGTTCCTATAGTCGTATGTGCGATTCCAAGCCTGTCAAGCTAGCCGTCCGTGCCTTTAGCCAGAAACACAGAGAGAGTGAGAAATAAATGACTTCAACGTTATCCATTCCTCTTCTTCACTGATAGTTCTTTCCCACCAAGCGTCAGACCGTGAATCAAGAGTTTGATCCCTCAAATTTGGCTCCGACGCACTTGTCCGTGGTGGCGCCGCCAAGCTCTATGATAGCCTCACCAAGACAGCCAGGTTTGATGGTGTCGGGGACGTCGGCCATGAAAACCCACATGGCGCCTGTTATCTTGGCGTCGTCGCCGGGGTAGCCACTGTGGTACCAGACGAACTCGATGTCGTTCATGGTTCCCTTGGAAGCCTTGACACAGTTTCTAACCCGGTCGATGAGCTTCTGTCCCTTGGGTCCGGTCATCGAGTCCTTGAAGCCGGAGCCGTGGATGTAGAGCGATAGCTGGCCCTTGATGCCCATGTTCCACAAGTAGCAGGTGTTCCAGACCCAGCTTTGCTGGATGGTGTCGATGGCCTTGGGGCTCAGGGCAACGCCGGGGGCTCGGTATACGGGGTCCTGCTTGTCCATGGACAGGGGCAGTCGAGTGAGGCAGTCGGTATAGACGAAGAGGATGGTACCGTCGGTGATTTCTGCGCGGGCCGTTCCGTTTGCGTTCTTGGCTTTGATTGTCCAGAGTTGTTCATCACATTGCCTGTGATTCTTGGGATCTGAGCTGCACATACCAGAGTCGCCGGGTGGCGATGCCGGCTCGCTCATGCCCCCGCTGAGAGAGAGAGACATATCGGTATCAGCATTCCTGAGTTTCTCGGCTTATGGGGGAATGGTGAGGCGCTTACCAGACGACCTTTTTGACGGGGACAAAGGTAAAGTAGCCACACTCACCCTCCATCAAATCCACGTCCCACTTCTTGCCCTTGGCTGTGCCATAACTGTGATCCCATCCCCCGCTTATACCATTCTTGAGTGCCTTCAGAGTGTTGACTGTTGTGTTTCGTCCAACGTTCCAGCCCAAGTTGACTACGTCGGTCTCGGCCATGCCGCACTTGACTGAGTAATGGCACTGAGAATGGGGAAACGGGACTTCCTGGGCCCATTCGAAGGTAGTGTCTGTCAGGTGGGCGGGTGTCAGTCTTTTATAATCGGGTGTGTGATTGGACCTAAGCGTATCTAGGATGCTGGAGGTTCCAACTTACCAGTCTCGCAAAACGACATGCAGCCGTCTTTTTTGTACTTGTCAGGGCCTTTATTCCAGCCCTCACAGGTGTCGAAGCGCATCATCCCATCACTGAACGAGAGAAACTTATTCTTGGGAGGACAGTCCATAATCGAATATGTGTGATAAAGAGTAGCAGGCTTGTCCTTGTTGACACAGGGAATATTACCGTCGCTGTCCCGAGTCTTCAACCGATGAGCATCCTCTTTGCTGGCAAAGAAGTCTCCACGGTCTTCAGGGCGGACGGTCCAGAGAGGAGGATTGTTGGCGTCCCAATTGTGAGTGGACTGGATGAAGCGAGTATACTTGGAGTCAGCATCGCGGTTCTGGAGAGCGAAAGCGTTGCCAGAGGTGAGACGATCGCGATCTTCAAGGCGGAGGGCCCAGATCGGACGGTTGGCAGGGTCCCGGCCACCTTTGGCAGAGACAGTCTTGCTGTTGGGCTGAGAGGGGGCACCTGCGACACCGAGGAGGAAAGCCACGATGAGCAGAAAGACGCCCATGTTGATTCCCTTTCCCTTCGGAGATCCAGGGGAAAGGCCGATGGCCACCATCTTGACTGACAGAGTGATCGTGAAGTTGCAGGGAAGTAATTTCTGGACTAGCTGGACAGCAATGGGACTCTGAGTGTGAAAATCGGAAGCGAAAGCCTAAGGTAAATCTGTCAACAGGAAGGAGTCAAAGAAAGAAATTCTTGGCGCCGACTCGGTTTGGCAAAAGGGAGAAAAGAAGAGAAAGCAAGGTTGAGGTGGGTGGGTTATTCTCTTGTGGAACAAGCCGCCAGGACCAAAGAGGGCAAGCAAGGCGGCCAGTCAAGCATGAGAGCTTTAAAAAAAGGGAACAGCAAGCAAGAGGGGAAGGAACAAGAAAGGATGCAGTGGTTGCAGCTCTCTCTGAAGCTGATACAAACTCGGCATTGCCCTGTGAATACGGATGTGACGCAGACTGCAACCTAAACTGGACGATGCACATTTCAGTCAAGACTCAAAGACAGCTGAGCTATTTCAAACTAATCCATACTGCCATTTGAGACCATAAGGTCCTGCTATAACGTTGCAGCGATAGTCGAATGAGAAGCTGGGGAGAAGGATATCGTCATGTTTTATTAAGCCTTCGTTTCTAAGGTGCGCGCATTTCATCAATATAGATACACCACAACACCAAGCTTAAGCACAAAAAAGACGTCACTATATGTGTTACCTAAAGACTGATGGAGGCAACATATTATTCTATTTTTTTAAAGAGTCTTGATGGCCTCTTCTGACTATGATCCTATATAGAACACAAGCTCCTAAAAAGGAAGTATTAAACCTCTGTGTCGTTATGTATATCATGCTACTCTTACATAATTTTTATCTTAATACTCTTAAGTGCATTCTTGTCTAATCGCATATCGCAAAGTCAATAGAGCAATGCTCATTATGAAGTCTAGCTTCCTGAGCTTGGCAGACCCGGAGTTACAGCATTCTGTGCGACATGGTTGAGAGTAAAAGCACGAATCTCTGGCAGGATATAGTTTCCCCTTTGTTAGCACCCCAAGTAGCCAGTGTGAGGTAAAGTAAGAGAGGCAGATGACCACTTCCCTTGGCATTGTTGCTTGAAAGAAGGGAAGCCATTCAGGAGGGGCGTGCCAAAAAAAAAAAAGAGAAAAAAAAAAGAGGAGCCGAAGCTCGGGATGCCATGCCGAGCATGCCCAGCTGGATGGATCGCCCGTAGGCCTTTTTCATGTAGGCATCTTGGAAACCCTCGCCACTGCGTGTTACCACATTCGATGTATGCTGATGAAACTTTTCCACTAACTAAAAAACATTTATGCATACTTTATTTAAAATAACTTAACTTAGTGCAGGATGAATCTGGACTACCAAAGTTTGCTGCTATTGCCTAGTGCATGGCCCAGCACTTTCCAGGTTGGATAGACTCATTGAGATGTGGTGAGGGGAATCAGCTACCCAGCTTCACAAGGTAATCAACTCATTCACACACCCTAGCACGTGGGGGCGCAGCTGATTCGGGTTCAAACTGCCCTAGACGCAATCTATTCCAAAGGCCAAGAATCGGTCGTCTTCCCCTGTCGGTGTGTGGCGTACGAAAGATATTGCAAGCCCGAGGGGAGTTGTCGGACGGCCATCCTGGTCCAACTTCCACCACCTGCCCTATACCAAGGGCTTTGACACTAGGTTCTCAGAAGACGGCGCCCCCGCTCAGCCTCGAGTCGACGGCATAGCCAATACACAAAAAAGAGAGTCCCATCGTGTGCAGCGACGACGGGCCAACTGCCGCCCGCAAGAAGAGGTGGTAAGTACCCCCAAAAGACTAACTGTGAGCTGGGCCGTTTGTTTGTAGGCATCCTGGAAGTAGAACACCCGAAAGGGTAATACTCAGAAGGGGTTTCCAACATATAAGATCATATAAGGTTTGACTTAGCAACGAGACTATCCATATACTCATCACAACTCGAGTCATGCAAGACTATAGGCCAGAACCGGCCGACATCACCGAGAGAGCCGAACCCCATTTTCTGCTGGAAAATCGTGGCATTAATACGAGAGCTATGGGCCAGCAGGACTGAAGCCAACGGCAACATCAACAACAGCCCGGTTTCCCACCTCAGCAAACTCTGTTTCACCGTCCATCGCAGCCATGAAGCTCTCCGCCCTCCTCCCGGTGTTCCTGCTCAAAGGCATCGCGTCCGCCTCGATCGCCCAGTTTCACTGCAACAAAAGGCCGCCTATCTCTCAATGGGGTGCAAGTCCCCACCCCATCTCAGACGTACTCCCGATTGCCTGAATCGTAACCTGAAGCTGACTGTGCGGATTACTACCGCCAGCCCGCCAACTGCTCCGAAGAGGACCACTGGGACTGCTTTGGGCGCTGCCAGAAAGACGTGAGAGAGAGAGAGAGGGGGGGGGAATAAGTCAAGAATTTAGAATCCGGTCTGCGCCGCACTTGATGCTAACGAGGCTGCTGCTGCCAGTGGCCCGTTGCCGGACAGCCCTCCGTGGCCTCTAACGGATACGTGTACGTTTGTTTCCGCTTGTGCGCGTTTTGGGTCGGGCTGATGCTGACTGAACCACATGATGTAGGCGACCCGACAAGAAGTGCGACTGTTACTGCTGGGTGTGGCTTTTGATGGAGAGGACGATACGTATAATAATACCGTTGAAGCGAAAAAATCATTACAAGATTGCGCGTCATGACACCAGGACGATCCCATGGTGGATGGTTGGAAACTCGGCGAGGCGTGACTGCTCCGACGCCGTGACAGCATGGCCACCGTCCTGCTTTCTTCATACAACTTCTCGCAAGACGTACTGCCGTCAAAAAAACAAAAACAAAGAAAAGGACTCTCACACACTTATGCAAGCTACCAACATTCTGTAAACTTGTTTCACATACTTGTATTTGTACTGTATATACCGCAAGTCTCGGCTGCCCAAGAAGAAGCCCGCCATTGCAGGCCACAGGCCTGCTCTTTCCTTTACACCGTACACCTGCAACAGTCAATAGTCCTTCCATTCGGCGGGAATACAGCCTCTTATAACGCTGCTATGTACCTGGTCGTCCATTATTTTTTACAGTCATAAAGAACAAACACCGGGCTATCTAGGTAAGAAAAGCGTGCCCGGTCGTGTCGTCGTCGGCGTCGAATCAATCCAAAATCATGGTAATCGTATGCTTATAGGAATGCTCCAGGCCGTCCGCCGCCTGGCTGAGGCCGATGAGGGGGCGGTGTCGGCGCTTCAGATTCAAAGTCTGTGTCGCGGCCATCGCTGCCCCTCCTCGGCGGAGTCGTGATGCCTCGCCCGTATCTCGAGTGTCGTGGCGGACTCGGCGTCGAGTCCACGGGTTTCATCTTATCGTCAATGTAGGGATCTTCCTCTTCATCATCGTCGTCGTAGTGTTGCAAGGCAGGCATCGAGTTGGAATCCCCTTTCACAAGCCCAAGCCGCTCCTCTTCAGTGGCGTTTTTGACCTGTGGGCTGGAATACCCGCGCGAGCCCAGACCGTATCGACTGGTCGGTCGGAGCTGCGGCTGCGTCTGCGGCTGCTCTTCCTCATTTTGCGGCGGCGCATCGGCTTGATGTTTTTTGAACATGTTGGTGAAGGAGAATTGTCTCCTTGCCGAGTGGGGTGGCGGGGTGGGTGCGAGATGCGAGCTGGCGCCGCTGAAAACACTACCCTGCGAGACAGCCCGCTGGTCGTAGATACCGGCGGCACCGGCATACTCCAAGTTGCCGCGGCCGCCGGCTGGAAGACCGTAGACGTGTTCTCTGCTCGTGCCATGATACGGAGACTGGTCGCCGTCCGACTTGAGGGTGGATACGGCAATCTCTGTCAGAGGGACTGGATGCATGGGGCTCTGCACCCGCGTGTCCTGGAACTGGGGTTGGTTGGGCGACAAGACACTCCGCGCTCGCTCTCGAATCGTGCCAGCAATGCTCGAGAGCATGCCAGGGGACGTAGGGCGGTCGTGCTCCGCCATCTCCTCTTCCGTTGGGAAGTGAGACATACCTAGCGGGGGATGGGCCTGGGGCGAAGACGGGGGAACAACAGTTGGCGTACGGGGCACGCCGGATTGAGAGGGTGGGTAAGGTGAGAGGACCGTTCCGCGGGTGCTTCGGCTCCCCACCGTCATCGTCCTGCGTCTCCTCAGTCCGTCCCATTCGTACATTGGCTGGCCATCCTCGCTGACGGGCTCCAGAGACTCCCGAAGCTTTTCTTCGTGCAGCCGCCTGAACTCCTCCTCTTCCATCTTCTGTCTGGCCGAGGACAAGCGGCGCACGATGGCAGCGGCGCCGCGGATGGCGTCGGCCTTGGGCTCGGTCTCGGGCTGCTCCTGTTCGGCAATGGTGTGGATCTGGTTAAGATCTCCAGAAAAGACGGTCGTGTCGGGCACGTCTTTGGCGGATTTCGAGAGTTGCAACAGCACCACTCCGGCGCAGATTGTCAAGAAGCCGTTGACGACGGTGATGATAGCGGTCGGTGTGCCCTTGAAGCCTCTGAAGAGAACAGCCGAGGTGATGATGGTGGTGCTGGTGAAGTAGACGTAGTAGGTGGGGGTAACGAGGGCGGCGTTGAAAAGGTTTAGGGCTTTCTGTAAAACGGTGTCAGTCACGGGTCCTGCATCCATGGTTCTGTCGACCGGCGAACTTGGTCACTCACGTTCAAGAAAATAATCTCGGTTAGCAGTGTGGCAATCACAAAGACCAAAAGCACGTAAGTGAACCATTGGTTGAACTGAGCTTGTCCTCCGGCCTGGGCAACGATGGCGGCTCCCAGACCCTGCGTCGCCACGACGCTCAAGCCTCCAACCCAACTGCAAATGGAGATGTAGACCAGCATGTTCTTCTTACCCCACCGCGGGCCAGCATACCACGCAGTGATGGCGGCGCCAATGATGATGACGCCGGCGTAGGACAGAAAGGCCGGGTGAATGACATAGCTCTGCATCTGCTGGATGTTGGCCACGGCCGAGTTCTCGGGGGCGTTCATGACAATGACAATGGATCCAACAATGCAGAGAAAGCAGGAGACTTTGCCCACCATGCTCAGGCGCTCCTTGAGGAAAATGGCGGAGAGGATGGCAGTCAGGACGACGGACAGGGCGCCGAGCGGCGTGACAAGAATGGCGTCGGTGAAGGCGTAGGCGACAAAGTTGCAGATCTCTCCGATGATCATGAGAGTCATGCCGGTCCACCACCAAGCGTTTTTTAGGTAGCCATAGCCCTCGCCCGGGGCTTCGTTGTATTTCTCGTTGGCTTTCAGCAGGCCGACCTTTTTGACGACGAAAGAGGTACCGATGAATGCGCCCGAGGCAACGGCGAGGGCAATACCAATAGCCTTGTACGCAGGCGGGCGGGTGGCCGTCTCACCAGTCGAGCCTCCCATGCGTGCATAGATCTCGTGGGCTTCCGTGAGCATCTTTGCGGAGTGATCCATTGCGACGGTCCGAGGGGCGCCGGCGACTCGGTCGCCGGGGTGATATAAAGAGGGGGGAAGTTGTCGTTAATCGAGCTTCGTGATCATTCGTTTATTCTGAACGTGATACGAAGAAGGGGTGGGCAGGTTCTTCGGGAAAAGGTTTCAGGACCTTGGTTCGGCATAGAAGTCGGTCCCGGGTGGGAATGTCGACGTTGTGTTGGTTGAGGAATTTCGATATGTCGGTTGCCGGCAAGATGCGAATGTCAATAATCTTGGCAAAGCTTCGACAGGTTCCGCGGACGGTGATTGTGGGGGCTGGATAAGAGTGAATTGCGCAAGGTGTGCGGCCAGAGGGTAGGAGTTTGAAGGCGACTCCGGCGGTGGTGGAGTAGTGAGGATGAACGGCAGTGCTTGAGAGGCTGTGTTAAGGTCGGTCCAAGTACCTGTATTCGTAGACCAGATTCGTATCTGTCGAGCGCAAGGTGGTGGTACGACAAGGTGGTGTGTGGTGCGGATAGGGTAGGGTCGTGTTGATTGCGGGAGCTCGTCTTCGCCGCAACAGCTTGCGTCAGTGCGCTTGGATGGAGGAGCTGATGATGGACAAGGATTACGGGACGTTCGTTTGTTCGTGAAAGGTTCGTGAGGGCGTCAGCAGGAAGCAGGAAGCAGCAGAGTAGACTTCGTAGGGCGGGCGTGGGAGGTGAAGACGCTATGTGCGGGACGAGGCGTCAGTCAGTTGCTGTGCATCTGCGCAAAACGGTCCAGAATATCCGCCTGATGGAGGAGCCGAAGGATGGCGAGAGCTTGGCTGATAAGGGTGAAGAAGGGAGAGGAGAGAGAGGAACGGACATGCATGAACTCAGCCAGAGACAGAGAGCATGAGCATGAGCATGAGCATGAGCATGAAGACGAGCTTGAAGATGAGCTTGAAGATGAAGATGAAATGGGATAAACAGAACAAAACACATGGGAAAGAGCAAAAAAGGCTGGGCTGGGCTGGACTGGACTGGGAACAATGGGAATCGACTGGGGTATGGGTTTGGGCAGGAAGGAGGGAGCACGACGGACCAGGACCTGCTATGTCTAGAATCCCGGCTGTCTGCGCTGCATGATTGGGCGATGACGCTCGTGTGAGTGGACCATGGTGGGGGATTGTGTCGCCTAGCGCCTTCCCGCTGCGCGGGACGCATCCTGTTCTTGGAAGGAGCACCAGTGGAGCCCAGGGGCTTTGCTTGCCACTACAAGGCTTCATTTTGCAGTGGGCAGAGTCGTATCCGGTACGAATGCTCGGTATCCATCCTGTAAAGTACAGCACCTAGGTATCCGTACAGATACTGACTTGCTGAACTCCGGTACCGTAGTGAAACCCGGTGCTCTCTCTATCCCTGTACTGTATTGTGCAGATAGACTCGGACTCGTAGGAGAGACCGGTCGGCCGGTTGTCACCTCAACTTTGCAACGACGGCGACGACGACGACATCAGCAGGCCATGCAATGGATGCAGCGAATTAACTTTGGTAGACTCGAATATCAGTATCAGCAGCAGACCGGACAGTCGGCTAGTCCTATCCGTATCCAGCTGCATTACAGAATACTTAGACGGGGATCAGTGCACATTGACCGGCGCATAAAGCAATGACATGCACACCACATCTTCAGACCGACCGTCTCGTCCCATTAACTCTCCCCCCCCCCCCCCTTCTCAGCGGCATGAACACTCACCTCATGCCGCTCCAACACCTCCAACACCTTCACCACCACCACCTTCACCATCACTGTTACCGCCATCAACACCAGCAACAACAATAAGCTTCAACCGCGGACTGTCTGGTGGGGGAGGGTAGGGAGAGGTGATTCTCGAAACGACACAAACACCTCGCAACCCATTCAACCGTCCCGCCGTTCCAAGTCTTGTTTCGTAAATCTTTCTCCAAAGAAAAATCTAAAATCTAAAATCTAAAAAATAAAAATCTAAAAAAATCGACTTAACCACAGACGAAAGCGCCGGCGCCAGCCTCTCAACGGCCGTCCCGTTTCTCTTTGCGACACATGTTTTGCACCGCTGCCATCTTGTTGGCTCCCGTCCGCAAGCCAGATAGAAAGAGTTTGACGAGATGCGACAGACGTTCAACCGACTGCCACTCCGCCCATCCTAGGCGTCCCTACGTGCAGCTTGACAAGACCCGGTCGCATCAAAGCGTGCTGTCCCTCTTTCCTCCTCCTCCTCCTCCTCCTCCTCCTCATCCTCCTCCTCCTCATTCTCTTCTTCCCG
>PUHP01000985.1:5415-16620 GCA_006783085.1 Colletotrichum shisoi | reverse complement strand
GAGGCGGAGGCGGCGGAGGGACGCCGGTTGGGCCGGGCATCAGCGGCGGCGGCGGCGGCGGCGGAGGCGGGGCGGCTGCCGCACCATTAATCTGGATTTTGGGTGGCTCGCCTTCAGCGGGAGTGATGGGGGAGCCGGACTCAAGGCTCTGATGCGACGGGCCTGTTGTGCCCTCGGCGTCTTCCGAGTCGCTCCCTTCGTACCTCTTAACCTTACCGGCCATTTCGCCAAAGAGACCGGCTTTTTGGCTGGAATCCATAACGGGGCGGCGGAGTTCAAAGACTCTGGGCTTTTCATAAACAACTCCATCTTCGTCCTCCTCACGCTCTTCTCCCTCAGGAAAGCCGCCTTCGATAGGCTCGCCACGACCGTTGACCGGCTTTCGCGGAATCTTTGTGTTGCGATTGACACTTCCGAGCATGCTGTTTGCAAAGTCTCTCGGCGGCGTCCCTGGTCCTGACCCCATAGCAGCGTCGTCCATCTCCTCACGAAGAGCGCGAAGCCGATCGGAAGGACCCACGGCATCTCCCCATACTCTGCCCTCCAGCTTGAACTGCGTCTTCTGGCGTTCGATTTGCATCTGCAGTCGCTCCATGAGGCGATCGCGGTCCAGAATGCCTTGCATCCGAGCCGGGTCGTCTTCTCCGAGCTTACTGCCCTTAACAGCGTTGGACGCAGCAACGTCTTGTGCATCCCTAAGCATGAGGTACAGTTCTCTGGTCTCGAGCTCGTAGCGCTGGGCTTCCTTTTGGCGTAGCGTCTGGACGTTCTCCAGTTCGGCCTTCAAGCCTTCTGCCTGTCGCCGCTGGGCTTCGATGAACCTCGCCTGCTCATCTAATTGCTTCTGAAGTTTCGCCACGAGTCCATCGGCGCCCAGTTCCATCCTCGCCTTCATCTCGTCTCGCTCGGCCATGGCGGCATCAGCGACCTGCCTCGCTTCCAGTGCCTCGTCCAGGGCTTGCCGGGCCTCTGAATCCGTGTGAAGCTTGTCTAGCAGACTCTGAACGGTGAAGTTCAGGCTCTGCTTCAGGTCCATGTTTGGCAAGCGCCGGTCCATGGCCACATAGCTGAGCATGGAGTCCACCAGCTGGAACATTCGCAGTCGCTCCTCGCCATCATTATCGCGGATGAGCAGCAGATGTTGCAGAGCCGAGATGAAGTAATCCTGGGTCTTGCTCCCGCGCAGTCGTTGCTGAATGGCATCAACAATTTGGACAGGATCGTTGAGGTCCTTAACTTCTCCTTCGATGCTGTCCTTGATGCTGTTGTTCTCCTTCTCCAGCATATCCTCGTAGTCGATGGCCTCGTTTGTCCGGAAGTGCTCGACCTGCTTGTCGATGAGGTCGTACTGGAACGAATCCATCTTGGTCAGGATGCGTCTGATGCCGCATGCTGTAAATTGGGCGCGGATGTGCATCCGCAGCTGCAAATCCTTCTCTGGCGCGTCGACAATCATGTTGATGAGAATCAGCGTCGCGACCGCATATTCCATCAGCAGGTTCTCCATGCCGATTCCACCGCTTCGGACCTCGTCGCTGGCTCCAACCATGCTGCCCATCTTTCCACGACCGTCCACCGTGACCTCGACAAGCCGCATCCAGGCGTCGAAGCGGCCATTTTCTCCTTGTTGTGCTTTAACGGAGTCCAGGGCCTGGATGACCTTCAAGTGGCCTTCGCCATCTCCCCAGTGGCACAGAAAGGTGAGGACTTCGCTGACCAGCTTCCGCGTCGTCAAGCGTTGGGAGGTGAGCGAGGTGGCAAGCGCAATGATGACTTGTTGGTGGGCTAGGGCATCGTCGGCGCCGAACTTGTTGTTCATCAGAGCCTTGAGGCACTTAATGATGTCGTACTCGCGATCGGAATTCCTGTCAGACTTGCCGTCGGGTACCGGGCCGATCGCAGTCTTGCGGTTGATCTTCATCAGGACGTTGGTCAACGCGACCTGGCCTTGGCACTCGATGAAGCGCTTGACCCAACCTATTTGCTGCGTGCGTAGGTTGACTTCCAAGCTTCCAAGACCCTTTGTGTCCAAGCTGTTGTCCATCACTCGTCGGACGTACCATTCCGGCGAGCCCTCCTCGTCCGAGTTGACCAGGATCTCGGGGGCCGCATATTGGTTCGGCTTCGCCGTTTGCCTCCTCTTTTGTTCTCCTTGCCACTCGGTCAATCGGTCCTGGTATAGCAACGTCCATTTCTTGTCGGGCGCATAGGCGACCATCTGGCGGCGAGCCTGCTCGGGTAGGTTGTGCCATCCTCGTTTCTGCATCAGGGCCAGAAACATCTGGTCGATGATATCGTCGTTGTCCGGCCGCGGGAAATGAAAGCCATCGTGTCCAGTGGGTCCCATGCCGGGGAACTTTGTCATTCGGTGTGAAGAAGGGTGCGAGGAGTCCCTGTAGGACATATGCGAGGAATAAGAACTCTGGGAAGAAGCACTGGGCAGTGCTGGTCTTGATGAGCGATTTGCTGTCATGTCATAGGTGCCTCCATTACCTGATGAGAATATGCTAGCTTGGTCAGCAGAGCTCCGACCCGCCGATGTCATGTACGAATCGTATCTGGGGTTGTGGGACCCATTGATTGTGCTCGCTGTACTTCCGCGAGCAGGCCCTGGTCCCCACTGTTGGTATTGCGTCTGACGACCAGTGCTGGCCATTGTGACGTTGTACTGCGGGACACGCTGCGCGGACGCATGCGAACCGGCGCTCCCGACCATCGTGGACGGATCGAAGCTGGGATATTGGTGAAAGTCGCTTGTTACTTTGTTGAGATGATGCGGCAGAGGGTTTTGACGCAGCACGCCAAGCTGATCGCCCTTGGGGAGGTATTCGACCGGCACCGGCGATCTAGAATCGGTAATGCTATCGTATGGGATGCTCGTCATGGGACCGGCCGTCATGCCGGACTCGGGAAATTGGTCGATGGACACGGCAGACGAATCGCGGTGATGACGAGAGGCGCGCGAGTGTATGCTGGCCGTGTCGGAGTAGTCGCCTCCAGCCAGGTGGCGGCCTTCGTCGCTCGTGTTGCGTTTGTCTTTCCTATTGCGCGAGAAGAAAGACTTTCCGCCTGACGACTGCCTCGATTTGTCGGTGGAAGACATTGTGGGCGCGGGAAGGGGAGGCAGGTGAAACACCCGGCCCTCTCACGTAAACCTCGATCGATATGGCGTATCTTTCGGATTATCAGAATTGACGGGTGTGTGTAATAGTTCGAGCGAGCAGGATGGCCAAAGCCGGTCGCATGATTGAAGCTCTCTACCCGACGACGTGGAGCCCTATGAACGTAGTTTGGAGATGTGAGGGTACGATGTGGCGCTCGTTGGATCTCTTTCTGCATGAATCGGAAATGTTTTAGCATGTCTTCTGCTCGAGTTTGGTTCGAAGCAGATAGCGGTTTGGGGGCTGCTGGAGACCGGGGACCGAAGGAAGGGGTACCCTTGGGGCGGCGACGCACCTTTGGTCGCCTTGAGATGGGACAAGTGCAACTTGGGCGCGTTTGGGGGGGGGGGAGAAGACAGTCGCCGTTTCTGGTTATCTATCTTGTTCGGAACGTTGTGTCGCTGGGAAGCGCCAAAAAAAAGTTGGATGGCGGCGTGAGATGGAGCCCAGTATCGGATCGAGATAAAATCGCGGGCGAAAAACAAAGTGCTGTGTGGACTGCCGGGTATTCAAGGCAAAGACCAAGCCGGATTGAGTATTGGAAAAGTGCCAGAGCTGGTTCACAGTCTGACGAACTGTACAGCTCGGCGGGCTGACTGACGATGATATGAAGGCCCCAGTCGGGATTTTTGTGTGCGTTGCGTATGTTTTGACTGTGGGAAGGGGAAACTGGCAGCCGAACGAAAGCTCGAGTGTTCCGTCGTTGGGCTTTCCTCCTTCAACTGCTCCCAGCTGAAGGGGACTGAGGACGTATGCGAGGTATTCAGACGGCAGCTGAGCAGAGTACAGCCAAAGTCCGGTGGCCAGCAGCGGCGGTCAGGGCAGAGTCGAAGACCTTGGGAAGGAAGGCCGTGTGGTTTCTGCGTGGACTCGTCGCTGGCGACGCTGGCGAAGACGACTTTGCGAGTGCGGAGTCCCCTGATGAAACGGGACTCGACAAGGGGCCACGATTGACTTGACACTTCAGGGGCAGCAGATGTGCGAGTTTCTCTGCGAGAACTGCCTGAGCGTTCTCTAGGGGAGGAGGAAGAGTATGGAGAGGCGGCGGCGGCGGCGGGCGACTGGCTGTGGGCGTGGGCGGCGTGGGCTCGCAGACTTGGAAGAATACCCGGCGACGGCGCGTAGACTCGAGGTCTTGGCTTTTGCTGACAGCTCAGTAAGTATCCGTAGGTTTTTGCAGTGCTGCAGTGTGTCGTCGTGTTGCAGTGGTGACAGCCGGGCTGGAATGTGCGGCGCAGAGACGACGGAGACTACTGAACACTAAGGACGAAGTGGCCGAACGAAGGAAAAAGGAGGAGGAGGCGGCGGCGGCGGCGTCGGTAGGAGGGGGACTGAGGAGGGTAGTTGAGCGCATCCGGCGCTTTGGAGTGGGGATATTCTGGGGATGTTCGTTTGGCGTAGCTCAGTTCTGTTTAGAACCATTCTTGTTGCGTGATGGGATATGACGAGTGGCACCGGGCAAGGTGTGTTCGGCGGGACTCTGTACTCTGAATTTTGAACTCCGGGGGGGGGGGGGCTCTGTAGGACGGGCAGACTGAATACGGCATCTGTCCCATGTTCACTGGCTCATCACTCATCGACATTGGCATGCGATGTCACGGGGCGTCTGCTGCGTCTCTCAGGGGCGTGGAGGTTTACCAAGGAACCTAAGGTAGGTAGGTACCTAGGCAGGCAGGTAAGGTGGGTAGATACATGGGATTTGGGAAGGCGCGGAAAGAGTCCAGCAAGAAGAAACCCAAGTCCGTGGGCTTGAACTGAATCCAAATGGACCCAAGATCGACATCTATCTCAGACCTAGTCAACCATCCACATCCGTATTAGGTAGTGTGCTGCGCAGGCGCAGGTAGCGGTAGTAATTAGTGCGAACCCGAAATGGCGGGATCCAATGTCAAGGTCAGGCTGTGTTCGTCGTTGTCGCTGTCGCCGTCCAGTCCCGTCCGTCTTTCAATCAGATGCGATTCTTCAATCGTTGACACCTTTTTGCCCACACCACACGCCAAAGCACAATACTCTCCCTCTCCTTGCGAGGATCTTGCGCCTCCGCCCCCTCATTGGCCGGGTCCCCCAACCCGTGGTCACTGGCGAACGGTTCAGCTGCTGGTCCCTAGACCCTCATGACCCCTTCAGTGCATGGTGCTGAGCTAAACAGGCCGATCGAACCCTGTGGGCCAATTACGATGCCTGCGGTGGCCTTCCCTTTCGAGCATCCCAGAGAGGGGGTATGCCCGGTCCGGATCCATGTACCTCCACTGTAAATGTGGTGGTGGGGATGCCTGGGTTTATGTATCAATGGCTCCCGCGGTGTCCACCGCATTGAAGGCCTAGCACCTTAAGCGATATTGATAGGATTGGGAATCTTGGAAGAAAGCCGACCATTACGACGACGGCCTGAGTCCTCGCCTCTTGTCTGCTTGGCTGCGTGCGTCGTGTGAGATAGGCTTTTGTTTTCGCGGCCGTTTTCTGAGCGTTGCTTTGCCGATGCAGGAGAAGAAACAGCGCTCGCTTGACTGATAAGGTCGGTAGGTGCCTGCGCTCTGGTGCGGCGGCACAGGCCGGGGCCAAGTGGCCTTCCGCTTGCGCGTGTGCGTGTGTGCGTGTGCGCGTGCCGCACGCCGCGTCGCTTCGCTTCGCTCCTTGTCATGTCACGTCAATCAGTCCGCTGTCCGCCCACACGCGCTCCTCACCCACGCTGCGCTGTGCTTGGCGAGGCCGTCTCATTTGGGCTTAGGTATTCGTACCTACCTGGCCTGGCCACTCCATCCGCGCTCGCCGGCCTCAGTCTCCAGCCGAGCTTGCTGAGAGTTGTAGCTCCCTGCAGCGCAATCCCCGAGTTCCTCGAATGCCGCAATTCTACACGAACCGGAAGTCGATATTCAATATTCTCAACATCACCACCAGGGCCCACAATGGGCGCCACGATGTCAGTCGTCAAGGTGCGTCTCTCAATTGCCCGTCCATGTGTCCCTCGCCTCCCTTCCCGATCACCATGCTATTCGTTTCGTGAGCTGACCTTGCCTCCTCGTAATGTAGACCCTGATCGTGCCGGCCGTCATCTCTCTTATCCTATTCGTCGTCTCGACCTACGTTCTCCTGCCCCTCTGGCGCAGATGGCGCAGTCGCTACAGCCAGTATCTGCCCATCGACACCATATCGACCTCGACTGTATCATTACGGCATCGCATGCAGAACGGCATCGCACGACTGATGGTGCCCAGTACCTGGAGGCGTAATGCCCATGAACGTGTTGTCATCGCAGCCGACGCATCCGACGATGGATTCACATCAGAAGACGGCGAAGAGCTTGGGGAGGTAGGCGAAGATACCCGGAGAGCCCTCGCCGAAGATGCCCGGCGAGGCAGACACGACAGCACGAGACGCTTGAGTAGAGAGTGAGTCCGGCGTGAACCCCTCGCCCACCTGCCATGCCATGCGGGGGTCTTGAAAAGCTGACACATGTCTCTACTGTGCTAGCCTGGAAGAGGGCTTTAGAGATGACAGTGACGACGAAGAGGATGGAACTGGCAATAGGCGGTAGCATGAATCTTAATACTCACCACCTCAGCCTCGTCCTCCATGAATTGGATGACCCCAACCCTGGCCTCTTGCCAACCACCAGATATCCGACCGAATTCCGTCGCGCACAAGGCTGTTCCTGCACATTCCCATCTTCCCCTTGTGTTTGCGACTTGGTGGTCTCACACGAGTGAGCCGGTTGGTCGTTCGCCCGAGTTGGCCGATCTAGTAGTCCGGTACCGCCGGAGGGTAGCCTCGACCCCCTCATTCTCATTCTCGTTCGGAATCCACGGTTCCAGGCCAGTCTTCACAAAAGCAATCCGAGTCGATTGCCCATGCACCCTCTCCAATTCCCACCCTCTTTCCGCATTCCTGGCTTGTGTTATGGCTGGTTCGGAAAGAAAGTGGCGACATGGTGGCCAAGATTTGCATACAATTCAATGCTGGTGTTGACATCAGCCGAACCTTATGCAGCCTGTTACCCTCACTATCCCGCGCGTCTCTCGCTCCATCTGCGCTCGGCTGGGATAGGAGGGAGTCAGGCCAGGCTCAACCACATGTCCGAAACAGCTGCCGCTCAGACGCCCGTGTTTCCGTTCCGCATGGCGATGCGCCTTGCCTAGCTTGGCCATTCACGTTTCTTGGCTTTTGCCATCGGAGATGGCGTTGCCTATCTCTTCCTTCTTCACCAACCTCCTCGTGCCTTACTCCCCTCCCCGAGGCAAGTGAGGGAGAGAGAGAGTGAGAGAGAGGACGTTAGAGGATTGGCAGATGGAGGTCAGCAAATGCTGAGACAGTTCCTTTTCTGGAGCGGCATGCATTCCTTCTGACAAGCGTCACACGACTCTAGCCAATGCTCGGTGCTTCCCAAGGTCGGACTCAACGCTGCCAGCGCACATGTCAAGCATAGCCTGGCGAGCCGGCTGCACACCTTTCACTCAAGGTATGGCTCTGTGCGCCATGCCCTCTAGAAAAAGATACAAGGCCTTCCCGGTCGAGGATCTGGAACGATACAACGGCGAGGTCAATGTCGTGCCATATCTGCAAGGCACGATTAGCTTTGCCAAAGCCAGTGTATCTCTCCTGAAAGGGTTGCTGCCATTTCCCTCTTACCAAGTCGGGCCCTTGGGTTTTCTTTGTTCCTTCATTACCACTCGACCGCCGTTTGCCCAACAACAAAGGACTTGACCTAGCCCTGAACTCGTCGTCCTAGAGATCTTCGACAACCCCCCCTCCCCTCCGGTCTTGCCGCTTTCTTTATAGAGAGGCCCATGTTCCTTTGCTGCTGGCGACGATGAACATTTTTAAATCCGTTATGCGTAAGCAGCAGATGGCGTCCAATCCTGCTGCCGACGACACCTGCTGTGCGATATGTTACGAAAAGGTCGGCGAAGTCAAGGAGGAGGGCGACCGGGAGGTATGGCGATATCTGCCCTGCGGCCACCGCTTCGGCGGCGACTGCATACAACACTGGCTCGGCGTCGCCAGCGTCGATGAGCCGCACTGCCCGTGGTGCCGGGTTAGCATGCGATGCGACTGCGGACACCCTGTGGTACCAACAATGAAGCCGACGCGGAACTACATGTACTGGGGTTGGATGCCGTGTGAAATATGCCACGCCCAGCTCCAGCGTTCTCGCAAGACCTCGAAATACTTCCGCGGCCAGCTCCTGCCGCGGCTCAACTCACTCATTCACTCGCTCGACCACAACATGGCCTCCATCCCAGCCGAGGTGCCCAAGGAGCAGGAAGAGACGCCGACCAAGGAGCCATGGGAGGACCGCGAGGTGTGGAGGAAGAAGTGGACGGAGTATTTTTTGCAAGAGGATCGCAAGGCGTCCGCGTCGAAATCGCCTAGGAAATAGCAACCGTTGTATCATGGCGATGCGAGCATTCCACCACAGAGCAGCAAGAGGGGGGTTGGTCAGAGTGAAGGACTCGGCCACGACTCATTTTTTCACCAAGTCGATTCTGTGAAAGACATACGGCATTTCAGCGGATGAAACATTTGGCATTATGACAAGTCGGTCCTAAGATGGCTGTTCATCGGCCGCGTCTCACAGAGGACAGGATGGGGCAACCGGACAGAGAGAGAGGAAGAGAGCGAGAGAGAGAGGGAGAGAGCACCGGAGGCATATTCGGATGGAAGCATGATGACTTTTGACGAAGCCGCATAAGGCTATGAGATACAGCAGATAGTATAGCTGACGGATTTCATATGTCCATATCCGCAAAGATTTCATTTTCCCGCGCTCCATGACATGCATTCATACAGCTTTGATCATTCTTGCTGCATTTTTGGATAAAGCGCGCCTGGTCGAAATCTTTCCGCTCATGTTACTTACACACACTTGCAGTGGCTCGATATGATCCGACTCAGCCCCCTCAATGCCCGACAACGTCACCCACGTGGACCTACACACCCACTCACCACTGACGTATATCTTACCACCCGCTTCCTGCCCTTATCAAGACCGGGGACTG
This sequence comes from Colletotrichum shisoi, assembly GCA_006783085.1. NCBI lineage: Eukaryota > Fungi > Ascomycota > Sordariomycetes > Glomerellales > Glomerellaceae > Colletotrichum > Colletotrichum shisoi. Next base: position 7,463 of record PUHP01000985.1, on the reverse strand, counting down.
GATGGAATGCGAAGATCTTCACGATCGATGGGCTTTAATAATGGCTAGGCCCTTTTGCTGCCAACCTCAGGTGATGGCGGGGCAGGCGCGAACTGTGAATGGGGTGAGGTTTCCCAATCTGGGCACGCTAAGCAGGGGTTTACCCCGCGCTAACGAAGCCGTTTCGGCGGGCATGGCAGGCACCGCGCAGGCACTGCAAGAATGACACCCAACTGCCCGACAGCCAGTTATCCGTACAGTGTGCTTCTTTACAGAGTACCTACTCCGTACCTACTCACACACATCATGTAGGCTTTTTCGATGCAAGATCGCGCGCATCATCCACCCCCCTCCTCTTCCCACTTAACGCGTCGCCGCCTCAAGAAGCAACCAACTTCCCAGGTAGCTTTTCCGTCAAGCTGCCCCACGGGTCGTACTTGTCCCTCATCACTACCCTTCCTTCCACCTGGGTCTCTGTTTCCACCACTGCCGGTCATCCTGTACGAGTCGGACGGCACTTGGCCTGCCCGCGTGATCGAAATCTCACAATGCGATTCAAAACAGAGCTCAAAAACATTCGTACCTTCTCCAGTGCGTGCTTGCCTATCTGCCTACCTTAGACCTCAGACCTCAGACCTCAGACACACCCCCTCCCCCCTGCCTTTGCATCTCGCAATTGCTTCGCGCCGCCACTGACTCTTGTCATTCTTGTTCCCTGCAGAGCTCACCGCCGCTCTAAACTCCCTCGAGAAGATCGCATGGGTTCGCCTCGACGATGAAACGGCGCGCTTTACCGTCATTCCCGACACGGGATCTCAAGTTTGGTCGTAAGATCGCTCGTCCATTCTTTCTTTGCTCCGCTTTGCCTTTTATGAGAGCCGCAACTGAGAATCGATGCTAGTTCCCTGCCCATGGACTTCATTTTCGACAGCTATCACATCCAGTCGGCCGAGGAACACAACACCATCAACCTGGAGCTACCCCTGCAACCCCTCCAACGCGCGCTGCGCTCCGCACTCAACAGCACCTCGGCCTCGCTGCGTCTTACCAAAAAGGAGGGCATCCCTGTGCTCTCCTTGACCATCACCACCACGACCAACGCGTCTGCGGGCTCCGGCCTGCCCGGCCGCGGCAACTCCGCCTACGCTGGCCTCGAGAACGACCCCTTTGATGACGATGACCAGGGTTTTGCCGCCGAGCACTTGGAGACCTCCCTGCGCCGCGAGCGTGAGAAGATCATCACCCAGGACATCCCCGTGCGTGTGCTGCACCCAGAGACGGTGGAGACCATCATGCAGCCCACGGTGCGCGAGACAGATGTGCACATCACCATGCCGCCCTTGCTGCAGCTCAAGGCCATCTCGGACCGGTTCACCAAGCTCGCCCTCGCGTCCGGCACGAACTCCCGCGTGAGCCCCAAGCTGGAGCTCAGCGCCAACATGTTTGGGAATCTGAAGCTGCGCATCGTGACGGAAGCCGTCGACGTCTCGAGCACGTGGTCGGGCTTGGTTAACCCGGAGCTGGACCCGACGCAGCTGGAGATGCCGGTCGAGGAGCACCCGAGCGTCAAGTTCAAGGAAGCCGGTCCTGACAAATGGGCGACGGTGAGGGTCGACGGAAAGGACTGGAGCCGCGTCTTGAGCGTGGGGAGGCTGGAGGGGAGGGTCGTGGCGGCTTTCGCCGACGACCATGCCTTGATATTATATGTCTACGTACCGCAGTACGATGACGCTTCGGCGGATGATGCTGTTCTCACTGTAAGGAATTCTTTGACGCCTGTGACGGTTCCGACCCCGGTTTCGGGACGTACACTAACTATCGACAGTACTATGTAACATCATTCAGCACGTAAGCTGCACTCAACGATGGGGGTTGCAAATAGGCGTATTGGCGTTTCAAATCGGCGTTCAAATAATCAGATGGGATTGAGAGAAATTAGAACCTTGTCATTTTGTTTTCCCCTCGGAGGTCTTTGTGCTAGAACACACGTATTTGCTGTTGACAAGCCATACGAAGTGAATCCGGCAAACATGGAAATGAACTCGTAGTAGGGGGGGGGGGGGGGGGGG
>PUHP01000984.1:0-16640 GCA_006783085.1 Colletotrichum shisoi | reverse complement strand
GCCCTATAATCTAACAGAAGTATCTGTACTCTACATCTAAAGCGCTATGCTAGTCTCTCATTGGTTACAACCCCGCACACTGTGTGGAGAATGTAGCCTTGCCGCGGTTGATGGGATAGCGTGTCGGCTGGCGTCCGCGACGTTGGGTCGAACACCGCAATGTTCAGGTTGTCGGCAGCTGCGTTCGTCAATCGCGCAATGTATTGAACGCCCTCAAAGTCGACGGTTTGAACATAAATCTTCTTTGATATTGCGACACGTGACACTTTTCTCCTCATCTCGGCGCGCCTTTCGACTGCATACCAAACGGCCAAACGGCGCTCGATCTGATGCTCCAAGGTCCAGGCTGCGATATCGCTATAGATTTCAGGAGGTAGCCGGTAGTGGGTAGCCGTCCTGAGAATCGAAGCGAGCCAGGACCGCAGCCAGCGAAGACGTTGCTTGTTCGCAATAGCCGACGGTTCGAAGTCAGGTGCAGTTGCTTCATATATCTCCGGGAATGTTTCAGGAGACACAATATCTGTCACGAGATATAAGGCGTTAGTTGCTGCCCACGTAACTAACGGCGTCGTTTTGTTACGTGACAGTTATGAGCCCAGTCCTACTGCTGTTGTGCCACAATGGTCCAGGCAGTGATTTAAGCTTCTAATTCTCAAGCACCATGGGTTTGATTCCTATAACGCTCCTGGACGTTTTCAACACTTGTGGTCCGTGGCCCTGACCACCTAGACTTCGGCGACACGTACCCGATTAGAAGGTTTAAAGCGTCAGTCAGTCAGTTCCACACTATAGTGTAAAACTGGGGGGTGTGTCACGAGATATAAGGCGTTGGTTGCTGCCCACGTAACTAACGGCGTCGTTTTGTTACGTGACAAAATCTTTGTTGGCAGGCTTTACTAAGAATGGTTGAGGCAAATAATCTTATCTGGTTTTGGGCGCTGCTTCAGATGCGTGATAAAAACAAAAGGGAGGAAAGGAGGAAGAAAGAATTCATCTGTACGCAGAAATAAAGTAGAAGAAAAGAGACTGGAAGACAGTGAATGAGGTGAAAACAAAAAAGATGGAAGGAAGTCAAGTGGCCAGCTCCGTCCTTATGCCCCAAAAGATTTTGTCTTCCTTGACCAAAGTACATGCATGTTCCTTTCTTCCCTTGAACTACCTCGGTGGGTAGGTAGGTAGGTACAAAAGGCGCACTTTCCTTTCCTGTCTCCCACCTTCTTCTATCTTGTCACCCAGAAAGACACTTGAACACATCAGCCATAACCTCAGGTGCAAACGCGAAATCCCTCTCAACTCTCTCATTTACTCCCCAAGCCTCCTCGCTGCCATCCAGCACCGTCGCCCTCCTCATGTCGCGTTTGTGAAGCCCAAAGACCGGCGTACCCCGATGCAGCGTACACGTGTTATCCCACATGACCAAGTCGCCTACTTCTTTCCATGGGACCGAGACGACGAACTTGTCCTGCGTGGAATGCTGATACAGAAACTCCAGCTTCTCCCGCCCTTCCCCCGCCTCGAGCCCCTCGATATGATGGCAGTGCGACGGCACGAACAAGTTCATCCGACCGCTCGCTTCATGGAGCTGCGCGATCTTGTGTTTGCTCATCGGATGGTTCTCCGGCTCGAGCTTGGCGAAGAACTCTGGGCACGCCTTCTTGCGTGAGTGCCAGAACGAGTGGCCCGCGACGTAGTCCTTCTCCAACAGCTCCTGCTTCCAGGACTCGGGAAGGTCGTCCCACGCTGCCCGCGTGTCCGCAAAGTCGGTGTTTCCGCCGCCATTCGAAGGCGGGATCTCGTGAGCGAGGAGGATGGAATAGCTCGCTCGGCGGGAGTTGAAGCTGCTATCGACATGAAAAAGCGTGTTTCCCTGTTCAAGTGTATTAGGCTCCCCATCCGCCTCTCTCATCGCACGGCTACTTGAGTGAGCGAACCTTGCTAATCTGAGCCCTAGGGTCACTCGAGCCAATGATGTTTCCTTTGGCGTCAATATTGCCTTGGTCCGTCAGCTCTGGCAAACTCATTCGCGACGTGGCGCCCGTGTCCTTCCGGGTTTCGAGTTCGCCAAAGTGCCGCACAAAAGCGACATGACTGTCGTCATTTAGACCTGTTGCCGGGAAAACCAGCACACCGTACTGGATTGCAGGTCAGCGAACTGGAGCTTAGGGACGGGGCCGTACATGTATAACCTTGGCAATGGCCGCCCTGATCTCATCAAACACCTCGTCCGTCAACGGCTTTGAGACGTCGACGCCGCGGATCTCTGCCGCAAAGGTAGGGTGAAGAGGCAGAATCGTGAGTGGCATTGTACAGATGGTATTGGCTGTCAAATCCCTTCGTGATAGTTTGAGTCTGGTGTATCCGTAATTTAGAGTTGTTTAATCAATGAGGTGACGAATTATCCAACAACACACGATTTGGACCTTGGGATGCCCGCGCCCGATCTACCTCAACAACACAGCGCGCGGTGGGATCCCAGCAAGCCCTTTAGGCCAGACAACAATGCAGGACGCCGACTCGTTCTCCAAAACCTCATATTACCGCCCCACGGCATCGATATTGAAACTTTACCTTATCTCCCGCGGACGAGTCATTTGCTTGCAACCCCATAATCAACGCTGGTGGTCACCACCTCGACAAGCTTTCAGTGGACAGGGATCGTCCCTGTTCGCACGACGCTGTCCACGAACCCACAGAACTCCCTTGAACGCGTGACCTCGGAGGGGTTCGTCTCTTGGGTTGCGCGCGTCGTCTGCCTCCGTCATCGTCACATGTTTTCAACCTCCAGCACTTCACTTGATCAGGCCTCTAAGGACCTCCCAAACCTGACCATTGCCGCTATTGCGGCCACCAAATCGACAAGCGGTCCGCCGAGATGTCGTCCCTCCGGGCTCTCCTCAACCCGATCCTGGGCCCCAAACCTCGTCAGCAAGAGCGAGTCCCAACCGACACCGTGATCCGGCTCTCCGCGCTGGACAGCTCTTGGATGATGCGCATGATGATCATGAGCTGGTCACTGTGCTTTCACGACGCCCTCAATCCGGACATGCTCCACGCCTCTCTCTGGGAGCTACTCATCGTCGGCAACTGGCGGAAGCTCGGCGGCAGACCACGACTGGCAGTAGGTATCCTCGCTGCTGAAGCCCATATCCCACCCTAGGCGAGACGGGACAAAACGCCACTGACTATTCTATAGGAAGACGGTCAAATTGAGCTTCACATCCCCGAGGCCTTCACACCCTCCCGCCCCGCAGTCCACTTCACAGTTGAGCCGAATCGCTCGGGCGTGAAATCACATCCGCTCGCCTCAACCATTCCCTCGCTCTTCCTCTCCTCCACAGACGTCCCGTCACGTCCTCAGATCCTCGACACACCGTCGACGCTGACCCCCATCCTCGCCGGTCCCGAGGCGCCCGCGGCCTTTGCCGACTACACCACTACGGACCGCCCGCTGCTCTCGCTACACGTGATAACCTTCACCGACGCAACATTCGTCACCATCACGTACCCGCACAGTGTCACGGACGGGATGGGCCGCAGGGAGCTCGTCGAAAACTGGTGCCGCGTCCTCTCGGGCAGGAAGGGAGACGTCACACCGCTGGCGGACCCGGCGTTCGATCCGATGGCGAAGGTCGCAAACGCACAAGACCAGCGGTACACCGAGCCGTTTCTCTGGGAACACAAGAAACTCACCGGGTGGGGGAAGCTTCGCTTCACAGCCGGTCTCCTGTGGTACCTCCTCACCAACCGCATCCGCCAACGGAACCTCTTCATCCCAGCCGCTTCTCTCAAGTCCCTCCGACAAATCGCCGAGACTGACGTCTCCCAATCCGACGAGGCCGCGACCCGGCTGAGCGACGGTGACATCCTCACGGCCTGGCTCGTCCGCCTGGCCTGCTCGCACATACCCAAGTCCTCCCCCGCGAAGCCCATTTCCATCTCCACGGCTCTTGACCTCCGGGGCCGCCTCAACGAGGACGACTTGCCCTCCGACGTGGCCTACTTCTCCAACCTTGTGGCGTACAACTGGACGAGCACGACGGCCCTGGGGTTCTTGCACGGCGCGTTCGGGAAGGCCGTCGCGCTGATCCGGAGCTCGGTGAGGTCGCAGCTTACCGACGCCCAGGTCTACGCGTCGACGAGGTTGACGTACAACGCGGTCGCGGAGAGCGGGAGCACGAACCAGTTCACCGAGCCCAACGGCTTCGTCGTTTCGGTGTCCAACGTGTCCAAGGCGAGGTTCCACGACGTCATCGACTTTAGCCCGGCTATCGAGAAGGTGGAAGGGGAAGACGAAGGGGGGAGGTCGACGCCGAGGGGCAAGATCGCGTGGCAGTGCAACACTCCCCGGATGCGGATGCATCCGCCCTGTCTGATTTACATCCAAGGGAAAGACCACGCGGGCAACTATCTGGCGCAGATGCTGGTTGCCGAGCGGACATGGCGGGTGATTGAGGAAGTAATCAGTTCAATGTAAGGAACGGGTCAAGGCCTCAATGAGTTGCTTAAACATTTGAAAAGCTTCCTAAGGTGACTGGACCGCTCGACCTCGTTGATCACATTACTTGGCCATTTTCTATGTATATATATATACCCAACATAAACGCCGCACGCCTCGCTACATAAAATCTAATACAGAGTACGGGGCACCCAAAATGGTGCTTTGTCAACCTCGACTTCAATGCGGCACTTGTCGTTGAGCTCGGCGCCCTCGTCCGAGCACCCGACGACCTTGCGGCAGTGCTCCACCTCCTGCGCGCTCACGCCGGCCGGGTCCCTGGGGATCCATATGATCGGGGCAGGGGATGCCATCTCGGGCGGCCAGTAGGCACGGCGGGCGTAGTCGGGAGGGTATGTCTCCGTGGGGTCCGGAAGATCCCCGGGGATCATGCGGCGAAGGGTCGAGAAGTCGTCAAACGTGCCCGGGTGAAGCCACCGGAGGATGAAGCCAGGCTTGATCGACGGATCCGGGTGCATCCAATACGAGACATAGCTGATCGGACCAGCCAACCCCCAATTTTCGGCCGTTGTCTGAAGCTTCTTGGCAAAAGCGTTGGTGGACCAGTCGTTGACCGAGGCCATCAGACCACTTGCGCCCTCCACGCCTCGGCTTCCGTTGACTTGATGCGCCGGGCCTTCGTCTTCGTCAACGGGGTCGAAGAAGTCCGGGTACGAGGCCGTTATATCGGCATCCGTGAGGAAGTCGTCCTGGGGGTAGTCCGCCATCGGCCCGCCGTCAAACTCTTCCATCTCCATAGCCAAAGCGCGCGGGATGTTGTAGAGCAGCGGAGAGACGGCCTCTCTGAGGGAGACGTGGACGAGGGCCGTGAAGACGAGGAAACCGATCATGAAAACCATGGGAAGGAACGCCGAGCGCAAGGCGAACAGGCCGATGAGACAAACAGTTGCGAGGTAGACACCGACGAGGAGGTGCATCAGGGCGCGTGGATAGACGAGGCCGCGGGTGTCGATGGAGGAGTCGTTAACGTACAGGAGGTTGTACTTGTAAACGAGGTAAATCAGATAAAGGCCGACGGTGGCGAAGCCGAGAACAACCGGTGCGATGCAGCAGTAGCTGATGGCTGTTGATGGTCAGTACTGACTGGCATTAGTTCGGGTGAGGGACGAACTTACCGATGACGCCCATGTTGGTGAAGACGGGGAAGATTGCTCCCCAGTGCATTGGACGTTCCCTATACCAGATTTTAAACAAGCCACGGGGGTTATCAAAGGCTTTGGCCATAATATGGTGGCGGAAGATGTCGAACGCCCTGAGGAGAGACGCGGCACCGACGGCCAGACACTGGATGAGTATGTACGATATATAGAAGTTGGATGATTTGGGGAGATTATCGGCCAAAAGATCTTTGGCTGAGAGGGGGTCTTTAAGGACCCGAGTGAGGGCCGCCGAAGCCGCCGAGGTCAGGGTCGTGACGAGGAAGACCTGGACGACCTGAAAGGCAAAGTAGGCGTGTTGAACGAAGAGCTCGATCATGGACAGAGACGGTACTCCGGCAAGCCTGGCGCAACCTTTGACAGAGTTAGTCGCGATGCAATGACAGGTTAAAGAAACACAATTTTTACCTCGCAGAAGCCAAGGCACGATGGCCATCAAGAAAGACAAGGCTAACGCAGGGAGAAGACCACTTATAATACCAGTGACAGCGTCCGGGAGCTCAGTAATCCAGGCCAGGAAGGGTAGTAGCTTGGCCAGAAACTTGATGTTTGAAACGACACCAACGAGCGCCGAGGGCAGAGACCAAAAGACAATGGCGGCGGTTATGAGGGCGTGCATCATGAAGCTCCTGACGATCCGCTCCAGCCAGCGCATTCGAACGGAGCTCCACACGATCTCATCAGGGCGGATACCGATGTAACGTGGCGACATATGCAGCGGTCGGTTGTGGGCCAGAGTCTGATATGCGCGCTCGGCATCGGCCTGGGAAGAGAACTCAACGAACGCGGTGGGCAGTCGACGACCCTCGCCTTTGAGGAAGCCACGGCGCAGCTTGTTAATCTGATGTGTCAAAGCTTTGATCCGGTTGCGGGTCCACTTGATCGTATCAACTCGACGGAAGAAGTTGGCGAGAGGACGATGGTAAGGGCGCTCGCTGGCACCGATCCATTGTGCGGCCACGGAGCCGTTGACGTCCGGAAGGACGATGCTCTCCCGCAAGGGGTGCCCCTTCTCGGGGTCCTCTGAGCGCTCGGAACCACCAGCACTCGAGCGCGGACTTTGAACGGTTTCCGGTTCCGCCCCAGCAGCCGCCTTCAGCTGTTTGTTCCGCCGCCTGTTCGCCATCTTGATCAGGCGAATCTCGGCCTTCTCCAGCCGCAATGCGGTCTCGTCTCGCTCCTTGACGAGCCTCTCCAAGTCGCTCGTATCGCGGGGGATCCAAACGTTCTTGACGGTGTCGCCGAAGAGTTTCCGAAGGCGAGCGGCATCCTGGTACTTTGGTGGAACGCAATTGAACATGACTGTCCGAGATGAGAGACGCTTAGAATAGTAAGGTGACAAGAGGTAGGCATGTCGAAGATTAATGTAGTAAATGCATTCACGGTAGATTGTGAAGAGGATGAACCCTTGATACACGTTAGCACTTGGACGGAAACGCGGCATCGAACCACATACCAAAGAAGATCCAGGCGACGAAGGCGTGAATGAAGAAGATGCGCGGGTCTTCGACATTGCCAATGGTGATGCGGTCCAGCTGCGACAGTCCACCGGAGCCATTGGCGTGGATTACCATCAACGTCGGCCACGTGATACAGCAGCCGACGAGGCATATCAGGACGAGGACCTTCAGGTAGCGGAGAAACAGAAAGGCGTCCAAGGAAGAGCGGTTAAGGATCTCGGTGTCCGGAATAGACCAGAATGGCTTCACCCAATCCAGCCACCCCACCGGCAGCGGTGTGCTTTGTTCACTGTGGCATGGTCAGTTCGCAGGTCATCGGAACCAAGGCAAGAAGACGGCGTACTGAGAGAAAAAGTTCCCGAGGATCGTGCGAGGCGAGTAGACACGCAGACTTCTGCGACGCAGAGCCCAGAAGATGAGCAGGCAGACGGCGGTATAGATGAGCACAGGTATAAGAGTGCTGACGAGGGACATCAACGACGACGAGTCAGAGTCGCTCAGCTGCAGCTTGCTGATGGTCCCGCCCGTCGAGTTGTTGCGGGCGGAACCAACTCGGTCATCACCCTCCCCATTGAGCGGCTGCTGGCGGTCAGTGGGCGGTCTCGGCGGACGGCAGGTGTCGGGAATGTCTTACAATGTCCATCGTACTGGGCCCTACACATGTCTTGATTGAGTTGCCGGATCCGTAGTTGGAGCCCGGCGGGCGACGTCGGGAGATGGGATTTGATATCGAGTTTGTGGTGGGACGGCGAAGCGAAGTGTGTGCTGACGATGAATCCGGGCATGGGGAAATCGCCTCATTAGAATCAGGCGTTTGCCCCGGCCAGGTTTGCTAGCTTAGCGCGATGACGGGTCCTCAATTGGTCATTGAGGGTGTGGCTGGGCCCGTCGGCCGTTGCCGTTGGCTGCAAAGATCCAGATTGGAATAGCGTGGCAATGATGTGTCCAGGAAGGCCAATAACAAACATAGAACCGGCCAGAGCTATGCAGCAGCGCGCAGACCGACGGTTCTCGATTCCGTCTGATAGTTGAGTATCCGTACCAGCGGTCAAGTTCGGATGGTGATGAGCAGACAGGTTGATGGGCGATGGCAGGCGGCAGAACAAAGAAGCAGAGGAAAACGTGCGCAAAAGAAGGGGTGGGTGGGGAGGAACAGTGGCTATGAGACATGGGCCTGGACCCGCCCATTGGAGCATTCGTCACTCCATATAATTGGCTGCCTCCAAGATAGCTTAATCAACCCCTATCTACCTATTAGCCGACAAGCTACCCAATTGACTTTCGGGGAGATGTCGCTGTTCAGGGGTCTTGCCGACGGCGTCGAAGCCATCTTGATTATATAATCTCTCCCTTGGCAGACTCTAAACGCTCCTTCGGACATCGTAAGCTCTGATTGTTTTTTCTTGCTTTGAGATCACTCACCGAATGTGTTTGTTCTGCCGAGTGACTAGTAACGGCACCTGGCAGATCCTAGTGCCATTGCACGCACCCGTTGTTGTGTAATGGAGAGCAATCTTAGAAGATGATGCCCGAAAGGTGAGTAATGGGCAGCTTGCCCAAACAACAAGACACGCTAGATAGCTCCATCTTGTTAGAAATGACCGACCGGGAGGAGAGACAGTCTCACAGAATGCATTAGCCCCAACGCGTGCTTGTGCGAAGGAAACATTCCAAATCGCCTGCCGCAAGCCCGCTGGCAAAGCTCAATCAACGGCGGATATTTCAAGCTGCCTTTTGACTCGCTCGGTCTGCTTTCGCAGACCAGAAAACTCCAATTTGTCTAACCTACCATCGGCATCAGGCGGGCAAATCTAGACACATCTGCGACCCCCCGCAAAACAATGTGAGTTGGTCCGCATAGCCTCAAATGGCCATCACAGGTCATTAAGGAGCCAGAGATCAAGTACGATATGGTGATGTTTGGACACCGCGTCGCCCGGAATTGATCACATGGTTACCCGAAAGTCCTTTATCGCTGGTCCCCGGATCTTCGGTGAGGGGGGAACGTTTCTTCTCCTGTGAGGCGTGGAGATCGTCGTTCCATCCGTTCCTTGGTCGCAATGAGTCCGATCCAGGGCTCCCTGTAAGTGAGCATAGCCCCCAGTAGCCTCCGCTATCGGCCAAACTTCAATTCCCTTGCGGCACGGAAGTGTTGGCACGCTCCACTTTGCGCAACGCATGTATTGTTCAACGCGATCTGGTCAGGAGGACACCAGTGCGTCAAGCAAATGGGCTGCGAATATCGCCTAAGGAAAACGAGTGGTCGTGGTTGGACGGACGCCCGAGGGTCAGGTAGGTGTGCGGTGCTGAGGCGGTCGGCTTGCCGCTTGTTGACAGGGCTGCGTCATCACGTGAATTCTCTGTCAAAAGTGTAGAACTGAGCCACATCGCTTTATCAATGATAATAAACATCCAACCATTCCACCCACCTCTCTGAGAGTACGAGATGCCGCTATCAGACAGCTGGACTGGTCACTGACGCCACGGCGCCAGGCAAGTCGCGATGTCCCGTCTCTGGACCGGCTCCCAGAACTTGATATCTCGTGTCTGAAATGAAAACATTGCAAATTAAGGTGTGGGAATGCAAGGGGGGGGGGGGTCGCTACTTTTAAGGTGGCACAGGTACCCAATAGGAAGAAAATTACATTTATAAGGCTGACGGTGGCCCCCACCTGGCAGTCGATTGATCCAACCGCCACCACCAACCATCACGTCTTTCAGCCTCTCAAGGACAGCAACTAGCTCGCCGCCTCGAACTCGTCCGCCGACGTGATTTGCTCGGTCCACGGCACGTTTTGCGAAGGTGCGTCGGTGGGGCTGGAACTAGGAGAAGCGACCGACCTGCAGAAGACGAGGCGCAACAGGGTCTACGCACGTGTCGATGAATTCGGAACCATGGTAATTCTATCTGCGGAGTCTCAGGTCTTTGCGACTCCATACACAAAACTCCACGCATGGAAAACCGCCCAGCCACTGACGTCCCGTCCCGACACTAGCCCCCGCGCAAGAAGCACGGCTTCATCTGGACATGCGTACGTATAGTGCCCCTCTCACGCCTTGCCTAGACCCTGCTGGAGACCGCAGGCTTCTGGCTCCTCTGATCACGCGCATAATGCTGATAACAGTCATAGTGCCAGTGTGGCCATGGCGGCATGTCGGTCGTCGTTGACCCTTGCATGTACTGCAGATATCCCCGTTGTTCCAACTGCGCGGTGCGAAGGATAACCGTCCGTCGCCACGAGCATCAACCTTCCGAACCCTGCAACCATCAACACGCGATATAAAGAGAAACACACGAAGGATTCAAAATCGAACGAAGATTGTTCCCATAAAGTCTGGAGGAAAAAGATATACCGCATTTGTAAGAAAGAAAATGCCCTGTTGTACAACCATGTTATCCCCAATTGTATCACCTAGGACGCTCGGAAGTTGCAAATGTTGCAGTTGGTCAAGGTAGACAAAAGTTGTTAGGATTAATAGGTAGAGCTTCTACGATAACTATCTCAAAATATCTGCAAATCATTCCAAGAAACGAGTCTGCTTGCTATACCGGCGCTTTCGATACCGAAAACCACTGGGGGAAGCTAGTGAGTGTGGTGGTTGGTTGGTTGATATATGTAACGTTCTCTGGTCTTGCGTTGACACGTTTCTTTCCATTAGGTTGCCAAATTAGGACGACACGTGCTCACGAGATTCGAGTGTGTCAACCTCGACCACTACAAGAATCTTGACAAGGTAGGCCACCTGTCGTGATAATCGTGGTCATGCTTGATGATGCGTCCAATCACATGCTGAAACCGGGGGATGTCATGCAGCGAGCTGCGAAGTGTTCTAACGGTTGTTCCGTAGGCTGTGATGACCGATAGAACGAAACCTTACCGAGGTACGTATAGCAGTCCATGGGGAATTTCGGGCCGCAACTCAGGGTCTAAAAGGTGGCGGTGCTGTTTTCTCCTTCGCCGTGCGATGCTTCTCCTTATTGCCTCCCAGCACAATGGCGACGACAATTGGCCAGGCTCCGATGCGTGCAAGCACCATTACGGGCGCAACGTCTGTATGTCTTGGCTATCTGGGCCGGTCAAAAACTTGGATTATTGCCGTAGCCTCTACTGAGCCTTGGAGGGTGTCGTGGCATGCCGCATGCATGGAGACGTCTCGGACGAAGGGAACTTTGGCTGCCACAGTGTTATCTCTCGGCGGTATCCGGCCTGTCCCGAGAGCAGTTACTTGATCACATGGTCCCTCAGTGGTTACGAGCACTGGTGTCGGTGCCGCTTCTTAACGAAGCAGGAGTGCGGACTGACCGCCTTCAGGTCGCCTACATAGCTGAATAGCACTCATTTGGACATGAGGACTTAGCCAGGAAGAAGCATCCTCGCAAAAGTGCCGAGCACCAAACAATCCGTTCGTCCTTGGAGAATACCTATCAAGAAAGGCGTTCAAATTACAGAGAAGGCAACCGCGCGAAAGAACCAGTCGCCCTGCCTTTGAACAACACATCTCAGACTTCCCGTTTTGGGTTGCAGATAACGACACACTTCATCCCGTTGAGCTACCCTGCACGCCGACGTAAGTGTGTATTGAAGCAGCGAGGACGTCGCTGAAGTCAGCCACGAGTATGGGACTTTGCAAGAATGTCAAGGCTGTTTTCGATTGGTTTTCGATGAGCAATGGTTCGGTGAAGAAGTTGGTACCAAATTTTTCGGTATCAATGCGGGACGACATCATAAGTGGGGCTGGGAACAGCCAAGCTCGGCGTCATGTGACATAGTCTGCCACAATCCGCCGTACTGCCATAGGTAGGTTAAAGTGATAAGGTGGTTCAGGGCATGTCTACCCTGTCATGTTGGACAAAAATGTCAGTGTTGACGAGGACTGAGGCTCATGCCTGCAAATGTCCTCCAGCTGATGCTCATTGGAAACTTGACAAGCAGGGTCGTGTCTGGACAAGAGAGGTCGTAACTGCGTTGTCTCTTCATGAAATCGTTGGGTCTAAATGATGCGATGATCTCATCACCGACAGGACCTCCCAAGTTGTTGCTCGATTGGAGGCATGTGAGAGCGAAAGATTGCACAGCCCGGCCCTTGGCTGAATAGCAGCAACCACAAAAAAAAGCTGGCAAGGAGACGCATAGGCGCCTTGGTCCCGTTTAAACACTCCCGTCGCGAGAGTCGGGCCTGTTGCGAAAGAAAAAGACGAGACTCCGAGAGGGTGTACCGCAGCGAAGCCAGACACGATAGCGGCATTACAGCCAATAAGTACGCTACCAATCCCGCCTTCCCCGTAGCACACCTCGTCAGCCCCGTATCTGGCCAGCGTGACCACGGCCTCCTTTACCTACATGCGTTCCTGCCCAATAGGCAACGTTGAGAGCAGCGCCACGATATCAAGAGAGGAAAGAATCGGGATTTTTTCAGCAGAGGAAAACTGATAAGAAGAGGGATGACATCTCGCCATTACCAGCCCCCGGAAAGACGATCAACCATCTTCTCACCAGCTCCACAGACTTCTTTCATTACTGGACAACTACTGACGTCAAATTCCTTCACCGTGCACTGAGCTCCCAAGAAAGAAGCATGCTTCTATGTAGTCCTGCGTGAGTACATGTGCCCTAAATTATTCCAAGAAACAGGACGACGAAAACTAAAGGGAAAACAGTGTTTTCAGACAGAGAAGGTTGAACAATATTGTCGGCCTGCTTGAAAACTGTCTATACTCTTACAGTCATTGCTGCAAAGTAGAGAAAGTGCAGATCCGCCAACATCAGCAAGAGTAAGACGCTGGAACGCAAACCATACAAGATAACATCCGTCTTTCACGTCACGGCAACACCTCACGGTCAGTCAAGACCAACTTATTTCTCTAACAATATGCAAGCGCATAAGTTGTTCTTATTAGAACATCCCGTCACAGATCCAACATGAAGGAGAATCCATGCAGCCAATTCCAGAATTTGTTAAACCTTAGTCTTCAGTCCTCAAGTAGGCGCTTTGATCTTCATCTTCATTTTCTAACCGGTATCCAGACCTTTTTTCTGTCCTCTTAATGATCGACAACGCCGAGAAGGTGGTGTTGGCCCCCACAGGTCCGCTGGTTAACACTGAGTTGCGGAACGCGATAGACCCGCAGATTTCTGCCAAGTACAAATACTCGGGCGCGTTCTCTTGGCCGCGCAGGTTTTTTGAAGTTCGTCAGGACAACGTTTCAAAAGATTGGGAAAACTTGCCATTCACGGAGATCTTGGGTAAAGACACCCAAGAGCCCGAGGAAGACCACATCAGCCGCCTGGTGTGGACCGAGGAGAATTGGGCCCCTGACCAACATCGAGTAGACTGCGTGCTGGGTATAACCCAGGCCAGCGAAGCCACGATTCAAAAGCTGATCGACAGAGACGAAAGTGTGCCTCAACAGAAGATTGCGCTGTTGATAGATGGAAATGATGCCGGACCACAGTTACGGCTTCGGGAGTTCCTCGGCGGTCTGTCACCGCAAGCGCTGTTCGACGAGCTGAAAAGAAAGGTAGGTGATATTCCAACATAATTTGTAGTGATTAGTCATCTAATGCGAAATTAAATAGAGATACAAAGAAGACGATAGTGAAGAAGACGTTGTAGAAGCAAACCGAAGACTGATGTGAGACTCCCTGGACGCTGCTGAAATATTGATTGCGACTGATCTGACTCGCGCTTGGTGCTGCTAGATACATCGCAAACTTGGATGCCTGGGGAATCGTAGCTCTGGTAGGGACATCTCCAGAGTCGTTGTTCCTTGTGTTGGGAGATTTCTTGTTCAACTTCATATGCGGGAGCCCGTCCATCGGCGTTTCTTTCTCCGTAAGTTGATGTTGTTGATAAATGAGTTGCATTGGCTGTGCCACTAACCACAGAACACCAGACGCAAGGGCCCGAGACATTTTCCATGCAGTTCTCCTTCCCTTACCGTGCTTGGAGATCCACAAAGCAGCTTATGATGGATGGCCGCATCAACAAGTCCACCGGAAAAGCGGTCAGGTCTTCTCGAGATGTCACTTTTTTGAGGCGTCTTGCCAGATTTGAAGAGGGGCGAAAGGACAAAGACACAGATGGCATCTACGCAACGAACATTAGCTGTATGGTCACAGGCTATGACCAGTCTCGATGGACTGGACTAGTCTTACTGGAAACATGGTACGAAGAGGCCAATGACGATCCGTCGCCAGACATGGTGGCTCGCTATGAGAACGACTTCCAAGACGGAGTGCTCTTGGATCCTCTTTGCCGAGGAAAGGACGACGTCGTCAAGGGTGAATGGTCTCCTCGACCATATTTCATCCGCGTTCTCGAGGTCAGATTAGTTCAAGTCCACCGGGAGTGGGCTTCTCTATTCTACCATCTTCAAGAAAGAATGAATGCCCTTGTAAGTGGCTTATCCCATATATCACGCGCAATTTACTCATTTCAAACCAACCCTACAGATCACGCGCCACAAAGAGTGCGCCAAGCGAGCACGCGATCCCATCTTGACTCGAAAACCATCAATGCCAATGCACGACCGAACAACCCGAGAGCTTGTCGAGCTGGAAAACGGCATCAACGACATGAAGGAGATCTGGGTAGAGCTTGCTCAGGATCTACAGGAGACCGTCAGATGCGGAGAGTTGTTCATGAAATCCGACGTTTTGTACTTCCGCAACCGCGACGAGCCGTCGGACGATGCATCGACATGTTTTCCTCCTCTCACCCAGATTCGGAAAACCTTCAACAATCTTGAGCAGTTGAGGCAGAAACTGGATGATATGCAGAAGAAATGCAGGGAAATGGCGGAAGATGTAGCCTCCGCAAGCAAGATGGTAACAGACCCTGGTGGGATCACGGACTTCGTATTCCCGTCACCGCGGCATGCATCGTTTTGAAATATCGAGAGGTGACTGACATCCATTACAGTACCGTCGGCATTTACAGCTCGCAGCAACTGGAGATTATGCGGTCAGCGAACCAAGGGTTTTGACATGGACTACGGTCGTACGTGACCATATCAACTCCACCTGCTCCTTCAGTTAGACTAACAACTCTACCAGACGTCCTTTCCAGTCATAATAACCACTGGACTCTTCAGTTGCGACGACATAATCCCATTCGGGCGCAGTTGGAAAAGCTTCATCGCTGTGTTGCTTGTCGTAGGAGCCGCTGTGGCTGCTGCAGTGGTGGTTATAACGAAGCTTACTACAGGCTCATGGCGGCTCAAATCTCCAAGGCCCTTGTCTTGTGAGTTCGAAGAAGGAATTGGCCCCATGGAAGCCCTCCGCGCCCAAGACGGCCCTGCTGGAGAGGGCATTGAGCTTGCGGTGCTACGACGACAGACGTTCCTCACGGCCGTGGTCAATGTCTTTCAAACCGGAGGTGTCAGAGGGATTGTTGGTGAGAACAACTAGGCTAGAGGCTGGAGAACGGAGAAGGAGAGGGCAGCTTCAGATGAGATGACGGTGAAGATGTCTGATGGTGTGACTTCATGCGTAGTAACTACCATTGGACGGGCAACACGATGAGGTCATGTTGCATAATACACAACACACACATTATTCACTAGACGCACCATAAGCACCGCCCTTGCATCCAACAATTCTACTGCTCTCATAGCACTTAATTTTATCCACATCTTTGACAAAAGCTGTGGCCTATAGTTTTCTCTCTTTTTACCTCGTCTCCTCGCCCTAACCCGACCGGACGTAAGGGAGGGGAGGCTAAACCCTCCGCTCGGCTACCATACCATTTATCAGACTACGATCCTGCGTGCCTTTCTTATGCTGACAACACCTAGGCACTGCAAGTACCTTCTTGCCTGTATAATCGCCCGGGTTTACTGAGAATAGGAGAACCTCATTCGCGTATTTTCCTCCATCAGCGTATCCCCCATCGTCATCAACTTCAATGATGTTGATTACGAGAACCTCTGGATTCTCATCATTGGGAGAGACGAGGTGGTCAAACGTAACCCCATAGTAGTCGATGTAGCTAGAGCGAAGCCATTACTTAATGCCTCACATCTCCTCTGCAACTGCAGTCTTACTCAAGCGCCCTCCTTCCTTCCATGACCCAGGCCAGGTATTCATCCCGCACGACTGGCGGGCTATCAACTGGACTTTGCCCATATAAGGTCTCATGTGTGAGTTTCGCAAGTTCTAGCCCACCAGGTTGTGGGAAAGGCAAAATAGGATGCCATGATACGTTGGGAACCAGCTTTTGAATGGACTGGAGGGGTCCCTGTATCCGGATTCTTAGCGGTTTGTCGGCGGATGGAAAATGAAGGTGATGAGGCGGTCTATGGATACAAGGAGGAATGTCAAGCTGAAGTGCCATTGGTAGTTGTTGATAGGTATTACTTTGGTCTATTGAAGCGGATTAGGTGGGATCTATCCCATCAACCGCGGCAAGGCTACATACCCACTTTTTACCCCACAGTACAAATCTCAATGCAACAGCATTTTCCCCTATGTTTTTTACATAGTATTACTACTAAGCCTATTAAAG